>VIAB01026813.1:26026-38264 GCA_009801035.1 Oophaga pumilio
AGCAGCAAATCACCCTGCTGCTCAAATGCACTTCCAAAAATGCACTTTGATTGTGTAGCTTTTTCTTTTCGTCTCCATCTTGTCCGGATGCCATGGTGACTTTTCACATCCACAGCTCTTCTCTGCAGACTTCCCTCTAATCTGATCTTCTGCAGCAAATCCCAACACAGTGCCCTTAAGAATAAGAGTGTAATTAAAACGTCCTCTGCATAAAAATATCTGTCCTCATTCTGACCTAAATAAGTCTCGCATGGTATATGGTCTCCACGCTGTCTGCCTTTATGAGCTACACCCTCCACACTGTCGATCTTAATAATGGTATAACCACCCCATAGTCTTGCATTATCAGATATAACCACCACACTGTCTGAGCCTTTGAAGCAGGGCCTATACCATGGCTGACCCCTCTCCACTGTATGCCCTTACACTCACTATAGCTCCACGCTCTTCCCCCTCCATGCTAACCTCTCTCCATATTGTGCTCCAATTTCATGCTGATCTTCTCCATATTCATACAGTGCCCTTTTTTCATACTATGTCCTCATCATACCCACCACATTGTCCTCTCCAAACTGTATTCAGTCCTCACACTATCCTCACACACAGTATGATATCCACCACAGCCCCCAACATGCCATATAATTTCTTCAGCAGCCCCAATATACACTATAATGTCCATTACAGCCCCCCATGCAGTATTATGTCCACCACAGCCACCCATTATATGGTATGATGGCCCCCACAGAACCCCATGGAGTAATATGGCCTTACAGCCCCTATATACAGTATAATATCCCCCACAGCATCACACACAGTATAATATCCTCTACAGCCCCCCTTATACAGTATAATATCTCACATAGTTCCCAATATAAGGTTCCCAACAGCACCCAATGTAGTATGGTCACCCTCTTGTTATGTCACCTCAGCTCCTTATTTCCCCATAGCCAGCCACTTATGTCCCAATAGCCAGCCCGACAGAACAGGGGGCTGATTACATGGTGCTGATTGCTCTGCTCCTATCCCGGGAGGCGCCGACTTAAATTGTATTTACATCTTACAGTTGTGAATACATTTGAGTGCAGGTGTAAGGAGGAAGAATGGGTTGCGGGTACCTGTGCAATGTCGGGTCTTGAACTGTCGAGGCTGTGCCCAGTGTCGCTGGGAGGAAAGAGTGGTGAACCAGACAGGACCCATGACCTGGTGAGAGGGGGCGTGGCGAGACCCGGGGGAGAGCAGGAAGCACGGGAAAAGTCAGAAGGTTCCCGCCGGGAGAGAGAGGAAGCAGGTGTGGACCGCGATCTGCAGCAAGAGAGAAAGTGCAGAGTCGTGCCCTGGCAGAGGTTACCTGAGGGCCCACGAGAGTCAGTGAGCGTGCAGAGTGTCGAGCGCTCAGCTAAACAGTGTGCGGTGCTCGCATTAAGAAGAGAGTGCGAGGGGCAGGTTCGTGAGGTGTGTTTCCCCCCATTGACAGACGTGCGTGGAGCACGTACTGGACAGAGACTTCGGCTTTACAAATTAAAGGACTATGGGCTCAATGGGCAAAACCCGTGACCGCCCGTTGCCGCTTGAAGCTGGACCTTGTGTTGGCGGGTTACACCTGAAGATGTTGTACCGGCCGTTGCCGGCATTACAACCCTCATCAGACTGCATGCGATTAAGGAACAGAGAAGTCACAATAAGTGAAGTTTAATAATAAGACTGTTGTGTTCTATCATAATTTTACTGTTAATCATCTATTACCTCCCTGCGAGGAGTTCATTATTGTTATAAATTAAATCGCACTGGTGTTAATCCTTGTTCTGCATTCCCTGCGTTACTGCATTCTTGTACCTGCTTACACTTGGCGTAGTCGGCAGGTTACAGTCTACGAACGCATAGGCAGCAGATAAATCTGTCTTGGGTGCACCGAGGTTCAGCTTGCTGCTGGGGGATGCTCAGCAATCTCCCAAAATTCATGGGGAGTAATTTAATGCTGTGTGACTGGACTGATCGGGTTAAAAGCATGTTGAGGATGCATCCTATGACCCCTGCTATGCAAGCAGAAATTGCTGTGATGGCCCTGGATGGTGCGGCTAGATGTTCTGTAATATTTCGCCCCCCTCATGAATGGGACACTCTGAACAAGGTCTTGCAGATTTTGGAAGAGATGCATGGTGATCCCACCGATGTTGGGGAATTGCCGATGCAATTGTTTCGCCGTGTTCAGAGGGAGGGGGAGTCAGTGATGCAATACATTAATGCATTACAAGAGGTGCATGTGCATATCGCCAAACAGGATGATGTGGAGGCAATAGGAGTGGGGCCTCCTGATGTGATATTGAGGGATCAGTTTGTGGCGGGCCTCAGAGACATGTTGCTAAAGCAAGCTTTGCGGGTGCCAAACTGCGTATGACCTTCCTAGAAACTGAGGCGGAAGCGCGCGTGAGGGAACAGGAGCAGGGGACAGCAGCCTTGGCAGGGTGGTCCGAAGCAATGAGGTACCCGCCTTGCCTGCAGCTGAACCAGAGTGGGCCCGATAGATCCAGAAGGAAATACAGGAAATGTGGGAAGAGTGGTTCGGCCTCAGAAGAGCCCCACTGTAGCTCAAAATATTCCCAGAGACAGGAGTGACTCCGAGTCCCACTTGCTCGTTGAACATCACCAAGGAATGGGACAATCCCATGCAGAATGGAATCCGACTTGTTTCAAGTGTGGGAATGCCGGAAACTATGCCTAAGACTGTGCGAGACGGAGATGATCCCTACCTCGGCAGCCATTAAACTAATGGGCTCCGTGGCTGGGGGAGGCCGCCCGGAGCCTGAGAGATCAAGTAGGAGAGAGGTCAGTCCCGAAAGTTTAATTTCTATGAGTCCTATCATCTGGGTTGAGGTGAATGGGTGAGCTGCCCGCTGCTTGATAGATACTGGATCGCAAGTGACCACCATGCCAGAAGCGTATTTTAGACGTCATTTTCCTGAAGTGAGGCGGCTGGAGTGGGGCCCAGTAATCAGGCTGACGGCGTCCAATCAGCTGCCCATACCGGTCGCAGGGGTGGTCTGGATGGAGATCAAAGTGTGCGGCAAAGATGTGGGCCGAAAGGGAGTCGTGTTGGTTGCCGGAGATACTGGCAATGGTCCTTTGGTGACTCTAGGGATGAGTGTACTGAAAGAAATCAGAACTCTCCTGATCAGCGAGCCGCAAGAGGCCTTTCTGGACCATTTGAATCTGCGAACCCACCAGAGAAAGGTGTTTCAGCAACTGATATGGGCTGCCCAGGCCCAGGAAATGTCAAGCGAAGGGAAAGTTCTGGGAAAGGTGATGGTTCCTGCAGCTGCTAAACTCGTTCTACCGCCTAGCCAGACTGTGCTCACATTGCTAGTACGAGCCTGTATGCCTCTCGAGGGTGTGGAAGTGCAGATAGAGCCAACATTGGTGGATCAGGTACCCCCAAGACTCCTCGTCGCGCAGACATTAGCCACAGTCCATGTAGGTAACGTGGTGCGGTGCATCAACCTGGGAGAAGATAATCTCACCCTCCTGCCAAAGAGTGAAGTGGCTCAGGTACTGGAAATGCCGGAAGAGTTGGTGCAAACGGAGGCTGTGCAGTTGGCAGTAGTGCAAGGAGATCCATTGACCCTAGCTGTTACAATGACACCAGAGCATCCACCTGGAAGCAGGAAGGAGGGTCATCAAATTTTGGAGCAGATGCGGGCTGAATTGACGGGACTTTCAACGCAACATGTGCAACAAGTGGAAGCTGTACTGGAGTGCTACCTGGAGGTCTTCGCTCGCAATGAAGACGACTTTGGGTGCACCCAGGCTATCGCCCACGAGATGCCCACGGGAAATGCTGCCCCAGTCCAGGAAAGATATCGACAGATACCGCCTCAAATGTACAAAGAGGTGAAGGAGATGCTGGCTCACAGGTTGCAGAGTGGAGTCACACGGGAAAGTCAGAGCCCGTGGCAGCTCCCATTGTTCTGGTTCGGAAGAAAGGCGGGACCCTGTGCTTCTGCGTTGATTATAGATAACTGAATGCCTGTACAGCGCGGGACTCCTATCCATTGCCCAGAATTGAGGAATCATTGCCTGCCTTGGGAAAGGCGAAGTATTTGTCATCCCTGGATCTGGCCAGCTGGTACTGGCAAGTATCCATGGCTGAAAGCGACCAGCCAAATACGGCATTCATACTGCCCATGGGATTGTTTGAGTTTAACAGGATGTCTTGGCCTGACTAATGCTCCCGGGATGTTGATGGAAAGATGCTTGGGGGACTTGAATTTCGAAGTAACAATCATCTATCATGATGATATCATTGTCTATGCAGACACCTTTGAAGAACATCTCCGGCGGCTGGAGCAAGTGTTAAGTCGGCTGCAGAAGCATGGCCTGAAAGTGTAGCCCCAAAAATGTCACCTTTTTCGCAAACAAATTGAGTACCTGGGACACATTGTTTCAGCTGAAGGAGTGAAACCTGTGCGTGAAAAGAAAGCTGCGGTGTAGGAATGGTCCACCACCAAAACAGTGAAAGACGTTTGGGCATTTTCTGGGGTTTACCGGGTATTACCGAAGGTTCGTAAAGAATTTCACTCATTTCGCCAATCCACTGCTGGAACTACTAAAGGGAGTGCTATCTGGTTCAAAGAATCGAACTATCCAATGTGGAAGCAGTCAGGAAGAAGCCTTCAGGGCCTTGAAAATGGCCTTGACTCGCCTATGCGGATTTCTCACAGGCCTTCATCCTTCACACTGATGGAAGTCTACATGGTCTGGGGGCTGTTCTATCACAAATGCAGGAAGGGAAGTATTTGTCGATGTCCTAAGTCCTTGTGCGCACTGATACTAATCCCCTAGCCCACCTGGAAAATTCAAAATTGGGGGCCTTGGAACAACGATGGGTGGTTCGCATGGCGAAGTATCAGTGCAAGATCGCTTATCGGGCCAGGGCCGAGAATACACACACTGATGCTCTCTCTCGAGAGTGACTCATGAGCGGCCTGAACGTGACCGAGATGAAGAGATTCCTGGTTTTTGGGACCTTGCTAGGCCATTGGTGGCGATGCAGGAACAGATCGGAGAGGCATCTGGAGAACAGGTGCTGGGACGACCTCAGGATGACTGGGTGCAACTCCAGCAAGCAGATAAGGAACTTGCCCAGCTGAGACTTTGGGTGGCTCTGAAGCAACTTTCCAGCGAGAGAGAGACGCTCTGTCCCCCGGGGCTCTGCAGATTCTGAGACAGTGGGAGCAGCTCCAGTTGGAAGATGGATTGCTATACCGAAGAGTACAGTTCGTACAGGAATTGGGGTTCACTTGGCAAGTAGTGCTCCAAGGAAAGTTGATCTATGTGGTGGCTACAGAGGCCCATAAGAGAGGGGCTCACTTTGGTCGGGAGAAGACATTCCAGGGGTTACAGAAGCTGGTGTATCACCACCGATTGAGGACTGCAGTAGAGGAGGCCTGTTGAAGATGTCGGAGCTGTGAACTATCTAAACCTCCCAAGCAGAAAACCCTGACGCAGACCATCGTGACATCTGCCCCCTTGGAGCTATTGATGATTGACTACTTAGCCGAAGGCCCGGCCCATCTCGGGTATGAACGTTGGTGATGACCGACCACTTCACCAAGTTCGCTGTGGTGACTCCGAGCTGGGACCAGACTGCTGAGTCAGCTGCACAGGCCATTTGCCGAGACTTCATTCGGATGTACGGCTGCCCGAAGAGGATCCATTATGATCAAGGCGCTTGCTTCCAAGGTCAAGTGATGGAGGAGTTGCATCGTTTGTACTGGTTTGAGAAGACAAGGACTACACCCTATCATCCTCAGTAGAATGAAGCCTGTGAATGTTTCAATTGAACGTTGATTCAGATGCTCCGAACATTGGAGAAAGATCGGAAAATATGGTGGCTGAATTAGTCTGGGTGTACAACAATCGAGTGCCCAGTACACAGGATACCTTGCTGTTCGGGCAAAAGGGATGAGAGACCACAGAGCTGGAGTTGGACCTGAAAGAAGACTACCCGCGGACGAGGGTGTCTTCCTGGGTTCGAGAGCATCAACATTGACTACAGACTCTTCGTTGCCTGGTACAAAGTTCCGAGAACTCCAGCACCATGAAACGACGCCTATTCGAGGGACAGCTCTAAGGGCAGGAGATCGGGTGCTGATCCGGGACAAGTGGCCCTGAGGAAAGCTGGAACATTGCTGGGGAAAGCTTGAACATCGATGGGAGAAGACCCTGCATCGAGTGAAACGCCGAGTCGGTTCTGACAGGCCAGTGTATGAAGTTCAGCCCTAATGGGAATGAGAAGCGCCTACCCGAATAGTTCATCGAAGTATGTTACAGCCCTGTCTGTCACAGGGTCTGGAGGAAGGAGAAAGAGTGCCGGACATCACCGAAGTGCCAACGCCAATGGTTCTCGACTGTGATGAGGAAGAGACACTCGCCTCAGTCCCAGACTTGAATGATTCATCGTCCACCAGTCCCAGGCAAGTGTCTGGGCTTGAAGCAGCGGAGACAGCAGACTCATCAGACCAAAATATTCTCTTGCCTCCTATCAGTCAACCTAAATTACGCCAGTCGGAGCCAACGACAGCTGGAGTGCCTGCCACTCGTTATGAACAAAACCAATTAATTTGGCAACGAATTATTCAAGGAGTGGAAGAATGTGAACGTCTGACGAAGAAGCTCTCGCCCGTGGAATGGCAAGTTAAAGGAGGGCGAGAGTGTAAGGAGGAAGAACAGGCTGCGGGTACCTGTGCAATGCCGGGTCCGGATCTTTTGAAGCTGCATCCAGTGTTACGGGGGAAAGAATGGGGAACCAGACAGGACCCATGACCTGGTGAGAGGGACCGTGGTGAGACCCGGAGGAGAGCAGGAAGCGCGAGAAAAGTCAGAAGGTTCCCGCCGGCAGAGAGAGGAAGCAGGTGTGGACCACGCTATGCAGCGAAAGTGTGGAGCCGTGCCCCGGCAGAGGTTACCTGAGGGCACGCGAGAGTCAGTGAGCGCGCAGAGCGTTGGGCACTCAACCAGTGTGCGGTGCTCGCATTGAGAAGTGAGTGCCAGGGGCAGGTTCGTGAGGTGTGTTTTCCCCCATTGACAGACGTGCGGTGGAGCACGTACTGGACAGAGACTTCTGTGGCACCACCCACTTCGGCTTTACAGATTAATGGAATAGGGGCTCAATGGGCAAAACCCGTGACCGCCCATTGCCGCCAGAAGCTGGACCGTGTGTTGGCGGGTTACACCTGAAGATGCAGTGCCGGCCGTTGCCGGTATTACAACCCTCATCAGACTGCATGCAATTAAGGAACAGAGAACTCACGATAAGTGAAGTTTAATAATAAGACTTGTGTTATATCATAATTTTACTGTTAATCATCTATTACCTCCCTGCGAGGAGTTCATTATTGTAATAAATAAAATCGCACTGTTGTTAATCCTTGTTCTGCATTCCCTGCGTTACTGCATTCCTGTACCTGCTTACACTGGGAAGGAGCGAAGGTCTGGGTGCAGGCAGAGAGATGGGTGAGCGGTGTCAGTGACTAACACTGCTCCTCTGTGTGCAGGGGTGGGCCTGGACTGTAGTCGTGACCTGGATTACCGTAACATCCATGTCCGGCCCTTCCCCTACATGAAACGGTGTTCTTCCCTCTTGCGTACCTGTATCTCCAGATTCCACTTCCCCTGGGTGCTTCCCAGGTACCGACGGTCCCTCTTCCACGTGACCCCCAGTAATGGAGAAACGGTCCAGAACAACTTAAACAGTTTTTTTACTGAATTCTTCACACGTTACATCCACAGTTGGCACAACAGGTATTACATTCATTTCCTTTGCTCTCCCTGCCTTGCTGTCACTTCTGTGCAGTACACGCCCAGACTGGACCGTCCCAGACTGCTCCCCAGTTCCTTCCAGGCCTGACCTCGCCATAATGACATCTTCTCCAGCCTGCTTCGCCTCAGAGCTGAATTCATCAATCACTAGGTTGGATGGCCCCCCGGTGAAACATCCGGCCCATCTGCACTGAACTCGTCGAAGCTCCAGCTCCCCTCAGTTACTTGGCCCAGCCAACTTCTGCCCTAAAAGCATTGGCCCAGGTGGTAAGGTACCACATCTTTCCTCGTCTGTCTAGACCCACTGCGATACTATGCAGTGGCCGTGGGTAACATGGGCTGCAATACTTGAAACGTTGCATGGCTGCCGGTTGTCTGGACCTAAGCTCTTGTGGACACTTGGGCATGCTGGCCCCGTCTGAGCTAACTTCCTACAAACTCCTGTCTTACTACCCGGCAGCCCCTCCTACACTTAACCCTATGAGAACTAGAAACTCTACCTAACTAGGCTCACTAGTATGCCCCCACCTAGTGGCCTGTGACAGTACTACACTACGAATAGCTATACTATATACTAAAGTGCCCTCCTCTAATGCCCCAACAGGATGCACTTAACTTTCCCTAAACTATGCACAAGTACAATACAGCAGAACACATTAACCTATGCAATAAACATATTTACACACAATGGTAACATAAGAATGTGTCAGTACCATAAACATTAGTAGTAGTACATATACATTATGTAGCAATAAGACCAAATGTTATACTTATACAATAACTATTTACATGCTGCAACATTATATACACTTAAGGGGTGGGGCAAAACAGGAACATTCTTTCACCCCTTTACATGTGTGCCTGTCCTTGACCATCACTGTGCTGAATGCATACGGCTCGAGAAAGGTGAGGGCAGCCGCAGGCATTTCAGCGATGTCAGGGATTTATTTTACTCTGAAATGCGCCCCTCAAGTAGACAGAAGTTAGCACCCTAGGCAGGTGCTTACCATACCTACCTTCGTCCTGGTCCTGAATAACCCTCTTCGGCAAATAGAGTATGTACAATATGGTGTCCACTTGTAGTTAGGAAGCTGTACTACTTGAGGTGAAGTTTGAGGTTCTGTAAGGGGTGCAATTTGTTCTCACGTTTTGGCCCATACTATCAAAATGAATACTCAGAATTATTAAGGTACAGTTAGGTCCATAAATATTTGGACAGAGACAACATTTATCTAATTTTGGTTCTAGACATTACCACAATGAATTTGAAACAAAACAAATCAGATGCAGTTGAAGTTCAGACTTTCAGCTTTCATTTGAGGGTATCCACATTAAAATTGGATGAAGGGTTTAGGAGTTTCAGCTCCTTAACATGTGCCACCCTGTTTTTAAAGGGACCAAAAGTAATTGGACAGATTAAATAATTGTAAATAAAATGTTCATTTCTAGTACTTGGTTGAAAACCCTTTGTTAGCAATGACTGCCTGAAGTCTTGAACTCATGGACATCACCAGACACTGTGTTTCCTTCTTTTTGATGCTCTGCCAGGCCTTCACCGCGGTGGTTTTCAGTTGTTGTTTGTTTGTGGGCCTTTCTGTGTGAAGTTTAGTCTTTAACAAGTGAAATGCATGTTCAATTGGGTTGAGATCAGGTGACTGACTTGGCCATTCAAGAATATTCCACTTCTTTGCTTTAATAAACTCCTGGGTTGCTTTGGCTTTATGTTTTGGGTCATTGTCCATCTGTAGTATGAAACGACGACCAATCAGTTTGGCTGCATTTGGCTGGATCTGAGCACACAGTATGGCTCTGAATACCTCAGAATTCATTCGGCTGTTTCTGTCCTGTGTCACATCATCAATAAACACTAGTGACCCAGTGCCACTGGCAGCCATGTATGCCCAAGCCATCACACTGCTTCCGCCATGTTTTACAGATGATGTGGTATGCTTTGGATCATGAGCTGTACCACGCCTTCGCCATACTTTTCTCTTTCCATCATTCTAGTAGAGGTTGATCTTGGTTTCATCTGTCCAAAGAATGTTCTTCCAGAACTGTGCTGGCTTTTTTAGATGTTTTTTAGCATAGTCCAGCCTAGCCTTTTTATTCTTGATTCTTATGAGTGGCTTGCACCGTGCAGTGAACCCTCTGTATTTAATTTCATGCAGTCTTCTCTTTATGGTAGATTTGGATATTGATACGCCTACCTCCTGGAGAGTGTTGTTCACTTGGTTGGCTGTTGTGAAGGGGTTTCTCTTCACCATGGAGAGTATTCTGCGATCATCCACCACTGTTGTCTTCCGTGGGCGCCCAGGTCTTTTTGCATTGATGAGTTCACCAGTGCTTTCTTTCTTTCTCAGAATGTACCAAACTGTAGATTTTGCCACTCCTAAAGTTGTAGCAATTTCTCGGATGGGTTTTTTCTGTTTTTTTGCAGCTTAAGGATAGCTTGTTTCACCTGCATGGAGAGCTCCTTTGACCGCATGTTTCCTTCACAGCTAAACCTTCCAAATGCAAACACCACACCTCAAATCAACACCAGCCCTTTTATCTGCTTAATTGAGAATGATATAATGAAGGGATTGCCCACACCTGTCCATGAAATAGCATTGGAGTCAATTGTCCAATTACTTTTGGTCCCTTTAAAAACAGGGTGGCACATGTTAAGGAGCTGAAACTCCTAAACCCTTCATCCAATTTTAATGTGGATACCCTCAAATGAAAGCTGAAAGTCTGAACTTCAACTGCATCTGATTTGTTTTGTTTCAAATTCATTGTGGTAATGTCTAGAACCAAAATGAGATAAATGTTGTCTCTGTCCAAATATTTATGGACCTAACTGTATATCAAAAACACCAAATTGGCTCATGTGCCAGCTTCGACTGTCTATGAGGACTCAAATATCTAAGAATATGGATGTGGCACTTAAAAGGGTTGTACTTTCATGTACTATTAATGAGCCGTGCTTAGGATAGTTCATCAAAATTAAATCCATGTGGACTCAACACCTGGCACCCCATAATTAGTTATTATCTCTGGCAGCAACCGGGTGCAAACATTGAACCAAATTGAACAGTTCAGCTCTGTTGAATGTGTAGCAGCCGCTGCTGAGAACTGCAAATTAGTTCCTATTTGCTTGAATACAAGTTGATCTGCAGTTCCCAGCTGTTACTGCTACACATTAAACTAAGGTCTGCTGTTCAGCTTCGTCCAATGTATGCATGTGGCCAAAGCTATAGCTCCTCATTTTTGGCAGTGGCCTGGTATCAAATATTTACCAATTTGATACTGAGTACCTATCCAAAGGATAGGTACTCAGTATTATCTGCCAGGGAAACCTATTTAAGTACTCCTATAACATTTAATTGGCCTGAGCAGAAGACTAGTTTGAATATTATGCATTTTTTCAACAAGAGAACTTGTCAAAAATGCTGCAAAATTTTTAAATAGAAGCCATATGTGGATATAACAGTAAGGGGTTATCACGTTAAAAGAATATTTAATCAGTAATCAGTGCAATCTCGGGAGCCAACAGCTACTTCTTGAGCTTATGTTTGTATGAAGAGAGTGTTCCTTATGTAGCAGACTGGCTGAATTGGTCATTTCAATATTTAAGCCAGCCCCCATTTAGTGTATGCACTGATTGTAGAAGAGAAGGGTCTGGCTTATGTACAGTTATGTGAAAAAGTGTTTGCCCCATTACTGATTTACTTTTCAGTTGCATGTTTGTCACACTTAAATGTTTCAGGGAATAGCGAGAATATAGGGTGCACTACATCAATAGGCATAAATAACTTGAAGACGGGTGCGGCACCATGCATCTATTTATGTAATTGCCTTGTAATGTTTTCATTTCCTGTTCTGTCCAGATGTCCCCGTATCCCAGAATTCCAAGCATTCACCGACTGCCATATTGGGGCACCCAATTGATGTTTGTCTCAATACGGAAACTGCTAAGATGGTACCAACCAATTGCACGGTACCACCAGTGGAACACCGTCGCATCACACACACTCTCTCACACGCTCTCACACTCTCACACTCACACACACTTACACTCATAGTCACACTCACTCACACTCAAATTCACACACTCACGCAGCCTCTTGTGTAGTACCACCAGCGGAACACTGTCGTGAACACGATGCCGCCGTGATCAGCTAAATGATTCACTGACTGCCACCATCTTTGTACAGGAGGAGCGCATGCGCAGTTTTAATGTGGCTGCCGCTATCTGTCTGCACAAAGATGGCAGCGGTATGATTTACTGAGCCTGTGTGAATTATGCGCAGGTGCAGTGAATCATTCAGCTGATCCCGGCAGCAGATGCGCGATGTGTCTACAGGCAGAGGAAGACGGTCACATTAAGGCTAAGTGCACAGGAGCTGTGGTATGTTCTGTACACGGTCAGACACCGGGGTGA
>VIAB01026814.1:6111-24505 GCA_009801035.1 Oophaga pumilio
TCCGATACAGCGAATATCGGCCGATACCCGATATTTGCGGTATGGGAATGATCGACACTAAGGATCTGTAAAACTGCTAAAAAAGCTTTTAAAAGTGTTGTAGGCTTCCATTTTTCATACATACACTGTTATGTGGTCTGTGAACATTTCTGTGATCTGAAAAACTGCTAAAAAGCTTTTAAAAATTTTGAAGACTTCCTTTTCTCAGACAGTGTTACGTGATCGTGAACATTTTTATGATCTCTAAAAGTAAACAAAAGTTTTAAAAACATGTAGGTTTCCATTTCTCAGATGAACAATGTTTTTTGGTCTGTGATCTCTAAAAGTGAATGCCACTTGTGTGTCACATCAACCTGAGAGATCTGGGAGCAGAAGATCTCTGTGTTTTGTGAATCGCAGGTCTTCTATTTAGACTGTATGCTTGGTCCCATATTAAATGAATTTGGATTCCTTTTTTGCTAAATTGGTTAATGACCCTTTCTATGCTGGTCAGAAACTTGCAGTTCCATTTTTGCTGTTTATGATCAGGTCATTACCTCTTCCTAAAAAATCTGGCCAGACGCTCTCTGTATTGCTAATGAAAGCTCTGATTCCTTGCTCTTTGGAGATGCTGTGCTGAATAGGAATTTGTTGTTGCTATTGGAAAATCGTCCTCCTGTGCTGTACTTAAGCTAAGTGTTTGAAGAGAAGTTGTTGTGGAGGTGTTCTGCAGTACATGTGTGTTTATCTCATGGACCCTGTTCCCGTTTAATTTATTCCTCTCTGTCCCTACCCTTCTCCCTATTGTCGGCTGGAGCTTTTGTATGATAAAGGTTTTGTTTTATCCCTGTTTTGTCTTTTATGTTTTGTTCACATTACATTTCTGTCCCAGGCTCCATGGGGTGGGTGATGGAACAGACCACGGATTAACATTAGCATAGCAACGTCAGAGACTGCGGCCTCTATACCATCAAGAGTACCCCGTGACAGAGATAGTTATGGTTCCAATACCAGGCAGAGTTTAAGGCCCCTACTCCGCTACCTAAGACAGTCACAGTGTGACAGTGAACAAAAACTTTTAAAAACTTGTATGCTTTCATTTATCAGACATACAGTTTTACATGGTCTGTGAACTTTTCTGTGATCTCTAAAACCGCTAAAAAGCTTTTAAAAATTTTTGAGTCTTCCATTTCTCATACATACAGCATTAAGTGGTCTAAGAGCATTTCTGTGATCTGTAAAACTGCAAAAAAGCTTTTAAAAATTTTGTGGGCTTACATTTCTCTGTACAGTTTTACGTAGTCTGTGAACATTTTTATGATCTCTAAAACTGAGAAAATTCTTGATTGCATTTGATTGTCATCCAAACACATTTTTGCATTCTTTCTGTTACATTACAGTGGAGTAAACTCACAAAAACCACTTTGAGTGCTGCAGGTGACCATTTTTTTTTTTTTTTAATAAAAATAAACTTGGTTTTCAAGAGACCTGGCAATTACATAATGTGTAATATATGTGTAAAGGGT
The DNA here is from genome assembly GCA_009801035.1 of Oophaga pumilio. Lineage (NCBI taxonomy): Eukaryota > Metazoa > Chordata > Amphibia > Anura > Dendrobatidae > Oophaga > Oophaga pumilio. Next base: position 7,617 of record VIAB01026814.1, read on the forward strand.
TGAGGAAGTGGAAGTGCTGATGATGGTCCACGCAGATGGCGAGGACATGTGGAAGGTGTGACTATTAATGATGAGTGAGTATACTCGTTGCTCGGGTTTCCCCGAGCACGCTCGAGTGGTCTCCGAGTATTCGGAAGTGCTCGGAGATTTAGTTTCTGTTGCCATAGCTGCATGATTTGTGGCTATTTGACAACCTAAATACATGTGGGAATTCCCTAACAAACAGGCAATCTCCACATGTATTCAGGCTGTCAAGTAGCCACAAATCATGCAGCTGCTGCAACAGAAACTAAATCTCCGAGCACTTCCGAATACTTGGAGATCACCCAAGCATGCTCGGGAAAACACAAGCAGCGAGCATACTCAGTCATCAGTAGTGACTATGCCTGTTGCTCCAGCACAAGAAACACGACCATCCACAACACATATGTTCCTATCCCACTTTGAAGGGAGGCATAGTACACCACTTCTGAAACCAGAGCAATCTGAACAGGTGTTCAGTTGGATAACAGATGATGCTTTCAGCAGGCTTGGCAGCACCACACAGTCTTCCACACTGTCCAGTCTCACCAGGATCCAGGATGACTTAATCCTCATCCTGATCCTCTTTCCTACCACCATGTTGAGTCCCATGAGACTAGCGATCCCACACTAGGACACTCTGAGGAGCTCTTTACAACATTATTTCTTGATTGTGGACTCCCAACCTGTATGCTCCAGAGGGACAGGTTGACATGCTGTTTATTGGTGCAGAAACCTTTGAGCAGCCATGGCTACAAGAACATGACGATGGAGAATGGCAAATTTTGGAAAAGGAGGAAGATGATGATGAGACAAGTTGCCACTAGGTCATGTCATGAAGTCAGGAGGGCCAGGGTGCATTGGAGGAAGACGATGTTGTGGATGACAAAGTTACCGACCCATCCTGGAAATCTGGCCAGCAGCACTGAGAGATATAGATTGGCAGCACCGGAACAGATAGGAAGAGGCAGTGGGGTGACCAGAGGAAGAAGGCAGGCAACTATTTCACAGAGCACCGTCACTCCTAAATTTCTTCGTCAAAGAGTTAGGTGTTCCCCAGTCTGTGACTTTTTTAAAGAGAGTTCTGAGACAAACAAAATAGCCATTTGCACCTGACCTATGCCATACAAATATCAGCAGGGGCCTCACCACTAAGAATGTAACCACCTCCAGCATGATCAGGCACATATCATCTAAGCACCCAACTCAGTGGGCCGAACGTCTGGGTCTACGATTGGTGCCATTGGGTAACACCACTGCTTTTACCCCTGTGCTAGATGCTTCCTAATTCCCTATCCAAAAGACTAGAGCAGATGCCTCCTGCCCTGCACCTATCCTTGCATATTTAGACTTACCATCATTAGGCAATTCTAAATCCTTGTCCCAGCCTAGCGTTCAGCTGTTCCTACCCCAGGCTTTGTAACGAAAAAGAAAGTTCCCAGGCCACAGGCCCAAATGCTAACCGGACACATTTCCAGGTTGCTTGCTGCAGAATTGTTACCATTTAGGCTGGTAGACATGGAGGATTTCCATGACTCATGGCGGCAGCCATTCCTCAGTTCTTGGCCCCAAGCTGCCACTTTTTCTCCAAGTGTGGGGGTCCCCGATTTGTATCAGTATGTATCTAGGAATATGACTTGTGCCCTTACCAATGAACTTACTGGCATTGTCAACTTAATGACTGACACATAGACAAGCGCTAGTGTCCAGGGATGCTACATTTCCCTGACAGCACACTGGATGAATATTGTGGAGGCTAGGACTGAATCACACCCTGGCACGGTGCATGTGCTCCAGACGATGAGGATTTCTGGCCCTACTTCTATCAATGTTTCCTCTACTTCCTACATCAGATCCTGCACTTCCTCCTGCTCATCCTCATCCTCCATATCGGATATGCTGTCCCAGAGCACGTCGTTCAGATTAGCCAGAAGATGGAAGCTTTGCAGCACTTCCTCAGCGAAGCAGCAACAGGTTCTGCTGAAGCTAATTTGTCTAGGAGAGAAAATGCACACCACAGCAGAGTTACTTAAAAGAATAACAGACCAGACAGATCTGTGGTTTTTACTGCTGAACCTCCAATCAGGCATGGTAATGTGTGATAATGAGCCTAACCCGGTGGTGGCTGTACAGCTTGGAAAGCTCAAACATGTACCATGCTTGGCACATGTGCTCAACTTGGTAGTTCAGCAGTTTCTGAAAACATACCCAGAATACACACACTTCGGTATTCTGGTCAGACTCCACACATAAGAAATGAAGAGTGGATATGGATGTCTAACATTTGTTTGATTCAACAAGACTTTGAAGATTCTACAAAGATGGTGGATAGTGATGATGCCATAGTCAGCACAATTATCCCACTTCTGTGCCTACTTAAACAGTAGCTGCTTCAAACTAAACAAGAAGCTTTGCATGAGGACAAGGTGGGGATGGTGGAAGGCATAACACCAAGAGATTGTAGCCAGCCCAGACTCATCTAATCTGCTTAACATTGATTGTCTAACAATGAAGAGGTGATGGCTAGCGCAAAAGAGGCTAGTAGCCACACAGCCTTCATCCTATTTCTACTGCATGGATGGGCTGAGGATGGGAATGTGGAGGAAGAGAGAGAGGAGGAGGAAGAGATGGAGAGTCGTCATCATGGTGGAGACAGGGTAATGTTGGCTGCATGGAACTTGGTGCCGACTTTATGTGCCGCTGCCTTTTCCATAACCCTTGCATTGCATTCATCTTGGCCAAAAAAGAGTATTGGTTCTTCACCCTGCTAGAACCACACTACAAGGAGAACTTTCCATCTCTTCTTCCTGAGGTGGAGAGGTTTTCTAAAATGGTGCTGTACCAGAAGGCCACTGTGGAACATATGTTGAAAAAATTCCCATCATGCAACACTAGGGACAGGGAGCAAGCATCGTTGCCCAAGCAAGGAGGAGAGGCCAGAGAGACATACAGCAGAGCCAGGAGTACACTGTGTTAGACGTCAAGTTCCCGCCTCTGCACAGGGGGAATCTCGAGCCATTCCCACTGCAGTCTCCCATCCGTCTCCGGCCGCAGTGGAGTCTCCTCAGCAGAGACGTCGGTCCCAGCGTCCTGCTCAGCCTAGTACTGTGCAGAGATTTACCGCTGCCTCTCCAGGTTCTGCTATTGTGGCCAGTACTGGTCAGCGGCGAGCAGACGTCTTTAGGACTAAGTCCTGCGTTTCCCCTTCTGAGCATGCCCAGGGTAAGATCTCTCATTGGAGATCAGGGGTCACATGCTTAGGTACTGCAGCAGCTCCTATTTTTCTGCCAGGAAGGTCCTGAAACTACATGTGTTCTGAACAGTTTCACATTGGTCCTTTTCTGGCAGGCCCTGTAGTTGCTTCTATAAAAGAGTTGTATGGCCATGCGGCCATGAGCTAGTATCAATTGCATTATGTGCTTTGCGCCAATGTGATCATGCACGCATGTGGTTGGGGCTTGGCTGAAATAAGCCTCTAGAATACCGGCTTCTCCGGTGAGGAGATTGCTTGATTGCGTTGCTGTCTGCATGATCACGGACTGCTATCCGCACAGCAGTTATCTGTGTTTCCCTGTGGAGTTAACAGGACACAGTACCTATCTCTGCGTCTTTACCTCAGCGACTCTGTGTTGTAACAGAGTTTGCTTATACTGCCATATTGTGCCACAGTATTTATATTTGCAACTCTGTGAAGTAACAGAGTTTGCCTATACCGCCATTTTACTAGCAGCAGGCTCTGCCTGCACGGTGGACCCCGGGCTGCGAACGCTCCCACTATTTATATTTGTCTGGTGTGTTACGCAGACCCTAACACACTGTAAAAGGCATGGGCCAATTTCATGACTCCAGCCCAGTGCCCAAGGCCTGATGACTAGGTATTTTTGACAAGGAAGGCAAAGTTTTTAAAGATTGTCAAGCAATACCTTACCAACCAAACCAGCATATTCTCTAATACCTCTGCGGCTTACAACTATTGGGTCTCAAAGCTGGACATCTATCATGAGCTGACCCTCTATGCTTTGGAGGTGTTGTGCTGCCCTGCCGCTAACGTCTTGTCTAATGGGAGTTTTACTGCTGCCGGTGGGAGCATAACAGACAGGTGATTTACCTGACAAATGAACAAAGCCTGGATCAGACCACACTTTTCCACACCACCAGATGACATCAGCACATACAGTGTTTGTCATAATCAATATTTTAATGACGTCTACCAGTTGTTGCTTTTCAGGGGTCTATGGGTGACCCTCCTCATAATTTTTGTCAGGCTTTACATTTTCTCCAAAGCCTTTATGACTGTATAAGTACATCAACTACGCTTTCAAAATATTTTCGCTCAAAATTTTTTATGAATTCGATGACTCATCCATACATTTTAATATGGTTATTTTAGCATTACATCTTCTTTGATACATTTCGTTGCTATAAAATTCTCAAAAAAATTGTTCACAATGTATCGCTATTATAATGCTCACCCATAGACTTCTCCATGGTCTGGTGTACATTTCATTGTTACAAAAGCCTCAGAAAAGTGTTCAAAATTTTATTGGTATTATATGGCTCATTCATAGACTATTCCATGGTCTGGAGTACATTTCGTGGGTATGTAACCCTCCAAAAACATCTTCAAAATTTTAGTCTATGTGCACACGTTGCAGGTTTGGTGCAATTTTGTCTCGTTTTTTTCAGCGCGGATTTGTGATAAATCCTGATGCCAGCAAAGTGAATGAGAAACCTGACGTGTCCTGCACACATTGAATATTTTTGACTTGTAGATTTGGTTCAGAAAATAATCTGCATCATGCCAATTTTCTGTTGGTTTTTACACTGTGTGTTTTACCATTGACTTGACTCCAATCAATCAAAAATGCACCAAAAACACACATTTTTGCAGCTGCTTCTTTCCTGCCAAGAGATGAAGAAATGGTGCAGAAATTTTACTCGACGTATGCACATATCCTTATTAGTATTATATTGCTTACTTACTAGTATTACTCATAGACTGTTCGGTGGTCTAGAGTATATTTCATTGGTATATAACCCTCCAAAGTGCATAGCCTTTATGAATCTAGGAGAACCAACACATGACAATTTGAACATAATGTGTATGATGCCATCCTTTATGTCTAATATAGGGTGTATCTGAGTCCCTTATTTTTGACAGCTCTTGCTTCCTTCATATATTAAACTGAATTTTCCTTTTTCTTAATAAAAAATCTACTTTGTTTTACTTAAGTTATATATTTTTAAATTTTGCCTTATATATTTGTCATTATGCAGGAAAAAAATGTTTCTTAACATTCTTTTTCCTGTAAAATGCAATTTCTAGTGGGTTTGGAATGTTTTAGGGTGTTTCCACGGTCAGGAAATGCTGCGTGTTTGGCGCTGTGCGCTGGCGCAGCGCCAGACACGCAGCGTCCAGATGTTACAGCATAGTGGAGGGGATTTCAAGAAATCCCGTCTCCATTATGCGTAACAACACGCAGGCGGAAGACCTGCGTATCCGGACATGCTGCTCGTCTTTTCAGACCGCAGCATGTCCTAGCGTATTGCGGCGACGCTGCGTTGCCGCAACGGAATTTAACACAGGGCTATGTAGCCCTGCGTTCTTTCCGGAGGTGTTCCGGAGGTGTCCTGAACACCTCCGGAAAGAACGCGCGTCAGAAAGGGGGCGGGGCTTAGACGGAGCGGAATTTCCGCTCCGTAAAATGCGCTGTGTTTCCTGACGGTGGAAACACAGCCTTAGTGTCACTCCTTAAGGTGGAGTAAACGTGTGACACCATTGTTCTCAGCAGCGATCTGGGAGTCAGAGATGCTTCCAAGGGTCTTCTCCATGCTGTTTTCCTTCCATTCAGCACTTTTCCCATCCAATTTTCACCTCGTTGTAGGGTCTCCCTTAAAAATGCTCAGATTTCCCATTGTGAGCACCTGAGTATTTTAGTGCTCACTCATCCCTAATAAACATCTCACACACATATTAAATAAAGTGGAGAAAATATATAGTGTGAAAAAATATAATATTATATAATAATATGAAAATATGTGTGATCCCGCATATCGGATAGTCTTCAATCCTTCAATCATAATTTAAGCAATTCTCTCAATCGCATGCAGTGTAGGACATCACTTGTAAGAATATCAGAAGGGCCAGAGTAATCAAAACAAGATAAAAGAGCTTCCCAGAGCACACTGACACTAAAATAGAACCAAACAAGAGACAAACATTAGTGCAATTTAAAAATAAAACACCACAGCAATAAAGATGAAAAATCAAAAACCACAATACCACAAAAAATACTGTAAAAAGAGATCAAAGTATTAGATCTATTCCAAAATTATATCCTTAAAAATGGCATCTTGCCCCTTAAAATATAACTACTTACAGAACTCTATTGACGGAGGAATTGAAATGTTACCGGTCTCAGGAAACGGCAATATGATCAAAAGAATTTTTTTTTACAAAGTTCAGATCTTTTTTTTCACCACTAAAATAATAAAAAATGGATGTTTGTTGTCACCGTAATCGCACTGATGAGGAAAATCATACTGCCAGATAATTTTTACCATACAAGAAAACTGCAGCTTTTTGTGTACAGGGGAATAATTTTTAAAAAATATAAATAGATTTAAGGAAGAAGCTAGTGCATGCTGTGATTTTTTTTCACACACAAATTTGGTCAGTGAAAAAAATAGCTCATCTGCACTGAACCATTGAATAACATTGGCCCGAGTGCTGCCCGTTTTTCTCATAGACACTCGGACCGAAAATACAGTCATGTTAACTGGCCCTAAGGAACAGTGTTTGGCAGGTGTCACACTTGCGTGTGTGATACAAAAACTCGCATGAGTCTCTCGCATCAACACATGGCACTGCCGCCAGCACTCGGACCGGAACGTACGGCTACATATATTTCTATGCAGCCGCACACTCCGGTCCGAGTGCCGGCGGCAGTGCAAAGTGTTGATGCGATAGACTCGTGCAAGTTTCTTGCGTCACACACGCAAGTGTGACACCAGCCTTTTAGTTACAATGTATTCTATTTCTCACAGCTTCCGGCTGTATGCAGATGGAATTTCGAGCACGGGATCAGTTATGGCTCATTCAATTAAATGATATCTAGAAAAAGAGTTCAAATGTGCTTTTAACCCTTATATATATCAAAGGTCAAGTCCCGGCATAACATGCAGTCTTAGGTGGTGATCCCACATGTTTTCAGGCACATGACAACTGAAATGATCAGCTGTCATGTAACACTAACAGCCATGCATGGAATCACGATCCACCCACCGCTGTTAACATGCTAAATGCTACTGTCAATCTCTAACAGTGGCATTTAACTTGCGCAGCCTGTCTGTGCGTCAGTAGCTCCACCTATCGGCACCCCTGTCGCAATGATCGTGGTGCATAGATAAGTTGGCATGACAACCCGGAGCCTGCAGGAGACCCCTGTGGTTGTCATTGTTGATCAGCTGCTGTGGCTTATTCTCCTTGTAGAGTGTGTCAATTACTGCCTTCTGCACATCTGTTAAGTTAGCAGTCTTCCCCCATGATTGTGGAGCCTGCTGAAACAGACTATGAGACCTTTTTTAAATGACAGAAGCAGGTCAAGATACAAGCCAAGTCACAATCAGGGAGTCAGTACACTAAAGGGAAACACTGAGTCTGGACTGGAATGGAGGTGAACAGAGATACGGGATCAGATAACAAATGGAGCAGAACCAATCAGAGCAATCAGAGTCAGCTACAGCAGCCCCAGGCAAAAATTATAACTGACATCGCCAGCAGTAAGCAGTCGCGATAAATAGCCAACCTGAACCCAAACTGAGGCTGAGAAAGGTTAGCCCTTGACATGACCAGACCGGGAAAAAGGGAAAACAGGACACAAAACCCGGTCTGGATCAAGACAATGACTTTTGGGTTTTCATTGGCTGTAAGCTATAATCATCAACATTAACAGAAATAAACACTTGAAATAGATCACTCTATATAATACATGAGTCTTTTTGTATTGAAGAACTGAAATAAATTAGGAGTAGTGTGTGGAAACAGGTAGGGACCTGTTCAGACTGGAGGAGCAGGGACAGATAAAGAACCGCAGGAAGCGGAACGAGAGCGGAGCAGAACTGCAAGGTTGTGGAGTGGAAAGCAGGACAGAGTCGCTGGTTGCAGTGCAGCGAGCTGAACCGCAAGGAGTGTGGAGCAAAGGCAGAACCGCAAGAATGCGATGCCAAAGCAGACAGGAATCGCAAGGAGCGGAGCCGAGAGCAGAACAGATCCACAGGGTGCAGCAAGCAGAGCAGAGAAGGAGTAAACACAAGGATACACACAGCAGGATAGGGAAGCTAAAGAAAAGGATACAAATGTGTACAGGTATAAGACTCAGTTCAGACAAGAACAGGTACAGGTCAAAAAAATAGGGAGCATGCCATTTGAAATAACGCAAGCACTGCTCCAAGAATACACGGCACTGCTTAGGATCCCCATGGTATCTTGGAGGATTGGCTGGGACAGGTTCAGCTTTAGGAGCATAAGCCTCAAGTCGATCGAATAGCTCATTAGAGATGACGATTGTGGGTGGAGCAGTGAAGGACCAGATTTCAGACCGGGTAAAGAATTCATTTGATTGCTCATACAGGCCACAAAAAAGGTCCTCTTGCTCATAGAGCGAAATGACATGGGACTCAACGGAGACCATGGCCTCAGCAAACTGTTATACTCATGCCCTGACTGGTTGGTGTGAGCATGGGGGGTGTGGCCCCACTGTGCCACAAACCAGACTAAAGGGGCGTGACTAAGCAGCTACCTTGGTGTTCACTGGAGCCTCTGATGGTTAGGTCAGGTTTGTGCAGCAGGTAGCTGCCAGGTACCACTCCAGGGTAGTGTCTTGCAGTGGCTATTGATCCCATTGAGGGACAGAATGCTAAGACAGGAGCGGGCTCGACGGGCGGACAGTCAGGGAGCACAGCTGGTACTTTGGTGGGTAGGCGGCCACAGCTGAGACACTGGCAGGTGGGAACGGCTGAGACACTGGCAGGTGGGCACAGCTGAGACACTGGCAGGCGGGCAAGGCTGAGACACTAGCAGGAAATGACTTGGAAGGCACAGGAACATGGGCAGGTATAAATGGAACAAGGGAACAGGTAGGGACCTGTTCAGACTGGAGAAGCTGGAGCTAGTTCAGGAAGGACAGAGACACAAACTGGAATGAGAGATATATGGGAAAAGGTAAAAGTAGTGTGTGGGAACAGGTAGGGACCTGTTCAGACTGGAGGAGCAGGGACAGATAAGGGAACCGCAGGAAGTGGAACGAGAGTTGAGCAGAACCGCAAGGTTGCGGAGTGGAGAGCAGAACAGAGTCGCTGGTTGCAGTTCAGCGAGTTGAACAGCAAGGAGTGCGGAGCAAAGGCAGAACTGCAAGGAGTGAAGGGCAAAGGCAGAACCGCAAGGAGTGAGGAGCAAAGGCAGAACCTCAAGGAGTGTAGAGCAAAGGCAGAACCGCAAGGAGTGCGGAGCAAGGGCAGAACCGCAATGAGTACGGAGCAAGGGCAGAACCGCTAGGAGTGCGGAGCAAAGGCAGAACCGCAAGGAGTGCGGAGCAAAGGCAGAACCGCAAGGAGTGCGGAGCAAAGGCAGAAGTGCAAAGAGTGCGGCGCAAAGGCAGAAGTGCAAGGAGTGCAGAGCAAAGGCAGAACCGCAAGGAGTGCTGAGCAAAGCCTGAACAGCAAGGAGTGCAGAGCAAAGGCAGAACCACAAGAGTGAGGAGTCAAAGTAGGACGGAACCACAAGGAGTGGAGCCGAGAGCAGAGCAGAGCCACAGGGTGCGGCAAGCAGAGCAGAGCAGGAGTAAACACAAGGATACACACAGCAGGGTAGGGAAGGATAAAGAGAAGGATACAAATGGGTACAGGTGTAAGACTCAGTTCAGACAAGAACAGGTACAGGTCAATGCACAGGAACCAGGATATGCAGCCTCTTGGAGAGCGTAACAAGAAACACAGAGCACAGAAACAGAGCTGGGTAATCAGCCCCCAGAAAAGGCAGAAAACAGGACAGGACCTGGCAGCTCAGCAGCAAGACACTGAGATAAAGCATTGCTCAGGCAGCCTCCAAGCGGTGGTGCTGCCTTATGTACCAGAGGCCTCCTGGCAATTGGCTGGGGACACATTAGGAAGATGCACACTGACTCTATAAGAACCAGGAAGTGCCGGTGCAACCCCCAATGCACACAGCCAGGAAGTATGCACAGAGCAGGCAACAGACATGAGGCACACAGCATGGAACCGGCAGCAAACAGAACTCACAGCATGGCCCAGAGTAGTGAGTAAATTGTTAAAGGAACAATGCTTTCAGGTGGCCATCCAGTACGTCGGTTCAAAGGCTTTTTGGGGTGCATTTGAATTTGATTCAGGGTGGGCCTTGCTTTCAATGCATAGGCTAACAGTATGGCAGTTCCAAAATAATAATGTGAACTTGGTTTTCCTGTGGCCATCCAGTACGTTGGTTCAAAGGCTTTTTGGGGTGCATTTGAATTTGATTCAGGGTGGGCCTTGCATTCAATGCATAGGCTAACAGTATGGCAGTACCAAAAGAATAATGTAAACTTGTTTTTATTGTGGCCATCCAGTACATTGGTTCAAAGGCTTTTTGGAGTGTGTTTGAATTTGGTGCAGTAAGGACCTTGCATTCAATGCATAGGCTAACAGTACGGCAGTGCCAAAAGAAAAATGTGAACTTGGTTTTCCTGTGTCCATCAAGTACGTCGGCTCAAAGGCTTTTGGTGGTGCGTTTGAATTCGGTGCAGGAAGGGCCTTGCATTCAATGAATATGTTAACAGTATGGCAGTGCAAAAGGATAATGTGAACTTGGATTTCCTGTGTCCATCCAGTGCGAGGGTTCAAAAGCTGTTTGGGTGCATGTGACTTTGTGACAGGGCGGACCTTGCATTCAATACATAGGCTAAAATTCTGGTAGTGCCAAAAGAATAATTTAAAATTAGTTTTCCTGTGTCCATCCACTATGTCAGTTAAAAGGCTTTTTGGGGTGCATGTGACTTTGTGGCAGGTCGGGCATTGGATTCAATGCATAGGCTAACAGTATGGCAGTGCCAAAAGAATAATGTGAACTTTGTTTTTTCCTGTGTCCATCCAGTACATTGGTTCAAACACTTATTGAGGTGCATGTGACTTTGTGGTAGGGTGGGCCTTGCATTCAATGCTTAGGTTAACAGTATGGCAGTGCAAAAAAATAATGTAACTTTGTTTTTTCCTGTGTCCATCCAGTACGTCGGTTCAAACACTTATTGGGGTGCATGTGACTTTGTGGCAGGGCGGGCCTTGCATTCAATGCATAGGCTAACAGTATGGCTGTCACGATCCACATTTGGATCTGTGGCAGATCTCTCTCTCTCTACATGTTGAAACCTTTTTCCTGTCTGGCCAGCGGAGGTTAATCTCAGTCTTTGCCTCCCTGGGAGGTGACCAGGGTGTGCATATTTCCTCCACTACTTCCCCTCAGTGTACCCTGACTGCGAGAGTGATGATTGGCAGGGTATCTAAGGGAATACCGGTGCTTGTGGACAGTGGAGCAGAAGTCAATTTGGTGGATGCTCACTTTGTCTGGACCAATGCCCTGATGTGTAGGATGCTAGCTAAACCATTAGGCATCCAGACCATTGACTCTCCCACTCAGTCAAGGGACTGTGACCCAGGTTGTGCATGATATACGCCTGCGTATAGGGACTCGTCATGAGGAGTCCCTGTCATGCTACGTCTTGCAGGATATGCCTATACCCATCATTTTAGGCCTCCCTTGGCTGATGAAACACAACCTGGTCATAGATTGGCGTTCCTGGGAAGTAGTCAGCTGAGGTCAGTCGTGTGAGGGCTGCTGCCTGGGGGCTACTGTCTCTGCCATATTTCTGCAACCTTCCCCTTCTTCTGCAGTGGGGGCAGCAAAGGTGCTGCCAAGGAGTAGGGGCAAGTCCAAACCCTCACCACTAGCCAACCCTGAGAGTCGGAGCCCTCTTGGGAGGAGAGGTCAGGGGAGGGTGGTGGTTCCCTCTGAAAAATGCGTGAGTGTGGTGACACAGGGGGCGCCTCTGTTGTCAGTTCCTCAAAGAGTGCACCATCTTGTGGCAAATGTGTGTGTGGCAATGAACGTTCAGGTCCGGACCTGTGTGTGAACGAGTATGTATGGGTGTCCACCAAAAACATCCGGTGGAAGTGTGCTGCTGGAGTCTGGAGTTCTCGGGTGATCGGGCCGTATCAGGTGTCGGCCATTCTCGGCCCGGGGACTTACCAGCTGGAGTAACCCTCAATTATGCCCGTACATAACTCATTCCCCAGGTCGGCGCTCTGGAGATTTGTGGTACCTCTAGAGCATACGTTATGGCCACTTCCATCTGTCTGCGTTTGCCATAAACCTGAGAGTCAGTTGACTGCTGGGGTGAAACCTACTGGATCGAGGCATCCTCACCGTAGGTGGTATATGAGGTGCGGTGTTGAGGGTCCAGAGGCCCCTCAATAAAGGGGGGGGTACTGTCACGATCCATATTTGGATCTGTGGCAGATCTCTCGCTCTACATGTTGAAACCTTTTTCCTGTCTGGCCAGTGGGGGTTAATCTCAGTCTTTGCCCCCGGTGGCCGCTGGTGGAATTGCATTCCTGTTTACTTGTTAGAGGGAGGTGGAGACCACTCCCACTTCCTTTAAAAGGTCTCCTGAGTTGACAGCTGGTGTTGGTAATATTGCTTCCTATGGAAACCAACCAAGCTGGAGCCAGGAGCTGCTGAGAGCAGTGGTACTTCAGTTGCTTCCCTCATCTGGGGTCTTACTCTGCTGTGCCTTTTGTATTCACTTTTTTATTTGTCATCTTTTAAGCTTATTTTGACCTCTATAGCAAATGAATCTAGAAAACACTTTCTAGGAAGATCACTGAGGATTAGGATTTAGAGAGTTAGACATTTCAGATCCATTCCTGGTTTTAGCTAAGTAAATGTATGCAAAAAATTGTGCAGCATAGAGAAGACATGTTATACTTCATTCAACTTGAATTATAGGGGAAGTCTCACAGAGACGTGGCCTTTTCAAGTTGGAGTATTTTATCAACAGATGATTTTACAGAAAGAAGTTGGAAATCTAGTATTATATAATCTTTATACTATAAAGTAGTATAATCTAGTCCATTTAATACATTTGCAGCATTAACAGTCCTGTTTGTTAGCAGCTTTCTCTACTGAGAGGGTGTAGGAAGATGGACCGGGCTGGTGATGCCTCTCTCGTGCTTTTCCCAGAACCCTCGGGGCTGTCACCACTGTTGTTGGGGGAAAAGCTTTCTGACCGGGATGGATTTTGCACTCGGCTGAAGGGGGTGTGACAGGCTTAAAAGGGGCAGTGCGCCGGAAAAGGGGAGACTCGACGAGAAGATAGGGTACACAGCACAGGCCCGCGCTGCAGCTCAATGCCTCGCGCATGTACTGACCATGAGAAAAATGTGACTGTCTGTGTCAACTCACCCTTGTGACTGAACCTTCCGCGCATTTCGTTCCACTGACTGAAGCGAGTACGAGGCCCAATCCTCAACAGGAGGCTCAGACAGGGCCGACTAGCTCAATTCCCGCCTCCACCACTGAACTGTGCAACAATCCAACGGTATCAGAGATTTCTTCACATCACGCACGCTACTCTGTTCCCACAGGACCTCACTTCGGAGAGGCAGGATACGTTCCGTCATGAGACAGTGCATCTATTTTCTTCGGGACCAGGCAAGTTAATTCACGCGCCTCCTGAGGCGCCTTTGTGGGATAACAAGCTTCCACTGTTCGGAAACCATCAGACTGATAAGTTTACCAGCTTCATAGACATTTGTTTGTTTCTGCTACTTTACTGAATTTAACCCCTTCATAACCAGTACCCTCCATGCGCAAAGTATCCCCTGTAATAAACCCCTTTAACTCTTGCTCTGCCTCTTGCTCATCACTGCATCCCACGTTCTTGTCATTGCTACAAGGGCTTCATCAGGGAACTTTCCTCTTTGAAGTTTATATATTCTGACCAAACATAGGAACAGAGTTGTCTTTACAAATTTGAACAATTATTTTCCTTCCTTCTGCCTGACTCAATCAGAAGGGCTAAGCCATTTCGTGGATTTTCCTACTCAACCTTACAATTTCATTTGTAATTACTTTTTATTTTTACTTTTAGGCTGCTTAATGGACTGCCTTGCTTCATGAATACCACAAGTCAGCCTGACAATAGTAAAAACAGAATCAATGAAATAATATAATTTCAGACAGTAGATCATGGTAAGTAGGAATGTGACATTTATAGTCTGTTTTATTGCCTTTATTTCCTTATTGCCCTTCATTTGCCCTATTTGTGACAGTAGCTATAGTAATTCATAGCAGGCATGGAAAGACCGGCATAAAGATTATTTTGCCAATGCTACTGCGTAAATATGATTGACAAGCAACCTTATTTTACAGGCATTGCTTTAGACACAATCTAAAGACTCATTTTATCTTATTCATAAAAAAAATTGGTTTTCCGAAAAATTATTTTTGTGCTAAACTTAAAATGATTAATTTTAATGCTAATGTGTAAAGATTCTGATAACATGGAAACAATGTGATTTCTGCAGTACATAGCTCATATTTAAATAAGTCAGACAGAAAAATTGCATGTACCTAAATCTGAAGGTCACTAGCAGGGAATGTTTAGGACTAAGAGCAACTAACCTACTTTACATATTATCTACAAACAAATGTAAATTGCAGCATTTCTCTGTTTACTCGCACATTTGAAAACTTACTGGCATCTTCAAAGTACCTGGAATGCCATTTTTTTTTTTTTTTTTTTATCATTGGAGCTCTCTAATGCCATCTGCTGAGCTATTGTGTGCCTGAAATGGATGGAGAATACAGTTGCTTTCAATCCTTATTTAACAATTCTAGACACTGCGGCATCCCTGGGCATGATACAGATACAAAGACAATACAAATCATTAAAATTCTGCTTGATTAGAAAAGGCATGCCGTGTGCATTAAACAACTTAAACGTTATCAATGCAGGGAGCAAATTCTGAAAGTTCTATAACCGCCAACCATAATTTAGTTCCAGTTCCATAAATACCCTGATAGGATTCCAGTTGCTCTTATCAGTGTTTTTTTCTCTTTTAAATGCATACTCGAATTGCTAAGTAAAATAAGTGACCATAATAATAATATGCAAGAGAAAGTACTTTCAATATAAATGGTAATTTACTATACTATTTATATCATAGCGTTCTTATAAAATTGTATCTTGGCATGAAATTATGCTGTATGTATGTTAACTATGGTATTGTCGCCAACGTAAATAATCAGCTTGTCAAAACGAAACCTAACCATATTTTTCTTTTAAATAACTTCTTGTTTATTTTATTATTTCTTTTAATTTGTTATTCTTCTTACTTTTATTTCTAAACTTTGAAATTTTATCAACTTCACTAAAAGTGTATTCTATAGAGTGTTAGAAGTCTCGGTGAAGTTGAACTGAACATGTGTATAGATCTGCGGAGGATTGAGTTTAAGTTAATTTTCCTTAAGTTTGTAGTTTTCAAGCAATTTTGAACATTTTGAGATTTGATTCACGGTTCGCAAACAAACCCAAAAACTTATTCAGCACCATTGTCCACACTGCTGAAGTATCAGCTAACTTCATTTTGCATGGTCTCCCATAATGTCCTGTAGCTATAGCATCTCAGGGGTTATCATACCTTGTATGGGGGTCGGGTGTCACTGCCATGGGCATCTGAGATTGGTATGCAACGTTTGTTCTTACAACTGTACTTTATTAAACTGTTCAAGATATTAGACTTGTATGTGGTCATATGGATGTCAGTAATGATCCCATGATCCCAAAAGTTCAAACAATACCAGTAGTTATTATTTTGGCATGGTCCATAACTCAGTCTCTATAATCTGTCTGAGTGCGATCCGACAAAACATCGGATTGCATCTGGACCAATGTTAGTCTATATGAAAGGGATTGGAACTCCTGCGAGGCATATGTGGTAAAATTCAGAAAAAAACTTTATTTTCAAAAATGAATAAAATTTAAAAACAGAGATGAAATCACAAGCAGCACACTGACCAACGCATTTCGTCTAAGGAGCCTCCTTCATGGCTCCTTACTACCATTAATAAGGCTCCTTAGCCAAAACGCATTGGTCAGAGTGTTCCTGGTGATTCCCTCTCTGTTTTTATATTTTATTCATTTTTGATAATAACGTTTTTTTCTGAATTTTACCACATATGCCTCTCTTGATTTCCTATCCCTTTCATATTGAATGCTGAAGATTTTGCCTTGCTCCAAGTCATCCGCGCGGGACAGCTCATCTGTATTCCTACAACATGGTGAGCTGACTTTTCTTTCTGATTTTTTCAATGTTAGTCTATGGGGGTCATGCACAGGTCCTATTTTTTTTTGACAGGCTCTGTCCGAGGAAGAAGTCGCACTCGCTACATATTCAAGCTTGATCTGATATTCGGATTGCACTCAACCGTACAAGTCAATGAGTGCGTGGAAATCATCTTACTGTACTCGGATGAGTACATTTGAGTGCAGTTCGATTTCTGCACTCTGACACAATGGAAAAAATGGAGAATCTCCATCTTCTCCTCATCTAAGAGACTTGGATCACATTATGCTGGCACTCTGATCAAACTCTGATCATTTACATAATCGGCCCAATTTTCTCAGATGAGAGACTCTATGGCTGTCTGCGTGAACCTTTAGGTAGGGTTCAAAAATACATTCAGAGCTCTATATTGCATTTTTGAATGTGTAATGACTAGGGTTGAGCAATACTTTCCGATATCAAGAAGTATCGGA
>VIAB01026816.1:12956-29861 GCA_009801035.1 Oophaga pumilio
TTCTTTCCTTCTTTTGAGTACCCTAGTATTACGGTTAGGCCGGTAATTCTGTTATGATTTGGTAACCGAGGAGGACCGTAACAAAAATAGCCAAGGCAGCCAATCACCCAGAGAGGTTGGTAACTAATGGATTGCAGACCCCTAAACTAACCGCACAACTGGAAGCAGCCGTGGGACGTACCTACGATGACCTAGACGCCTCGACACAGCCGGAGAGTTAGCTAAGCCAAAAGACAGAAAGGGGAAAGTTAACTGCCCTGAAGTAACAGGTAGCCCCCACACATATATTGGCTGTGAGACGAGATGAAATACAAACGCAGGCAGAAAATAGAGTAAGAAAACGCTGGGGCCCAAAACTATCTAGATAGGACAGGACAGGAAAGAATACTGTCGGCAATCCAGCAAAACCCTAGGAAAAATTCCAACACTTCTGATTCCAAAAATACTGACACCACACGATCTCTCCCTCGCTAGATCAGCACTCTGGTGTGAACAGGTAGCTACCCAGCAACCACTGAAATAACAGGGACTGAACAAATAAACCGAGATAAATGAGAAACAGAGACCAGCGCAGGCCCCTGCAGGGGGACCCGACTGACCTCACTCAGAAGGCAGAAAAACAAAAGAAAACAAAACCACAGAAACAAGCAGAAAATAGCTTATCTGAAAGTTGCAGGAGACCGCAGAAAGCAAGCTGACTTCCAAACTGGACCAGAAAGAAACAACTAATCATCGGCAAGGATAATGGGAAGGTTACTCCCTTAAATCTCCCCAGTCGTCACTCCCAGATTGCCAATGGTCCGCAGCTGAATCCTCAGCTGAAGGGCCTCTGTCAGTCAAGGCAGCTTCATTAATATCATCAGCCACCAGCGGGAGCCCCAACTCAGAATCCAGAGCGTTCACAACAGCAGACTTTGATGGGTGTCATGTTCAGTTTGCAGAGCCCCTGATGTGCCTAAACAGTGGAAACCCCCCACAAGTGACCCCATTTTGGAAGCTAGACCCCCTAAGGAACTTATCTAGATCTGTGGTGAGCACTTTGAACCCCCAAGTGCTTCACACAAGTTTATAATGCCCGGGCATGAAATTAAAAAATCCTATTTTTTTCGCACAAAAGTGATCTTTTAGTCACCAATTTTTTATTTTTCTAAGGGTAACAGGAGAAATTGGACCACAAAAGTTGTTGTCCAATTTGTCCTGAGTAAGCTGATACCCCATTTGTTGGGGGGGGGAACCACTGTTTGGGTGCACGGCAGAGCTCGAAACGGAAGGAGCGCCATTTGACTTTTTCAAACCAAAATTGGCTGGAATCGAGATTGGACGCCATGTCGCGTTTGGAGAGTCCCTGATGTGCCTAAACAGTGGAAACCCCCTACAAGTGACCCCAGTTTGGAAACTAGACCCCCTAAGGAACTTATCTAGACCTGTGGTGAGCACTTTGAACCCCAAAGTGCTTCACACAAGTTCATAAAGTAGAGCCGTAAAATTAAAAAATCATATTTTTTCCACAAAAATGATCTTTTCACCCCAATTTTTATTTTCCCAAAGGTAACAAAACCCCAAAAGTTATTATGCAATTTGTCCTGAGTACGCTGATACCCCATATGTTTGGGTAAGCCACTGTTTGGGTGCATGGCAGGGCTTGGAAGGGAAGGAGCGCCGTTTGACTTTTTCAGCGCAGAATTGGCTGGACGCAATGTCGCGTTTGGAGAGCACCTGATGTGCCTAAACAGTGGAAACCCCCCACAAGTGACCCCATTTTGGAAACCTCAAGGAACCCCTCAAGGAACTTATCTAGATGTGTGGTGAATACTTTGAACCCCCAGGTGTTTCACTAAAGTTTATAACGCCCGAGCGTGAAAATAAAAAAATCATATTTTTTCCACAAACATGATCTTTTAGTCCCCAATTTTTTATTTTTCCAAGGGTAGCAGGAGAAATTGGACCCCAAAAGTTGTTGACCAATTTGTCCTGAGTACGCTGGTACCCCATATGTGGGGGGGAACCATTGTTTGGGCACACATCGGGGCTCGGAATGGAAGTAGTGACGTTTTGAAATGCAGACTTTGATGGAATGTTCTGGGGTGTCATGTCATGTTTGGAGAGCCCCTGATGTTCCTAAACAGTAGAAACCCCCACAAGTGACCCCATTTTGGAAACTAGGTCTAGTTCCCAAGGAACTTATCTAGATGTGTGGTGAGCACTTTGAACCCCCAAGTGCTTCACAGAAGTTTATAACGCAGAGCCATGAAAATAAAAAAATCATTTTTTTTTCCACAAAAATAATATTTTAGCCCCTAATTTTTTATTTTCTCAAGAGTAACAGAAGAAATTAGACACCCAAAGTTGTTGTGCAATTTTTCCTGAGTATGCTAATACCCCATATGTTGGGGTAAACCACTGTTTGGGTGCATGGCAGAGCTCAGAAGGGAAGGAGCACCGTTTGTCTTTTTGAACGCAAAATTGTCTGGAATCAATGGTGGCGCCATGTTGCGTTTGGAGACCCCCTGATGTGCCTAAACAGTGGAAACCCCCCAATTCTAACTCCAACCCTAACCCCAAAACACTCCTAACCCTTATCCCAACCCTAATCAGAATCCTAACCCCAACACACCCCTAACACTAATCCCAACCCTAACCATAACCCTAACCACAAGCCTAACCCTAATCCCAACCCTAACCCCAACACACCCCTAACCCTAATCTTAACCCTAATCCCAACCCTAACCCTAATTCCAACCCTAACCCTAATTGCAACCCTAACCCTAAACCCACCACACCCCTAACCCTAATCTTCACCCAAATTCCTACCCTAACCCTAATTCCAACCCTATTTCCAACCCTAACCTAATTCTAACCCTAACCCTAATTCTAACCCTAATTCTTTCCCTAACCCTAATTCTAACGCTAACCCTAAGAGAAAAATAAAAAAAAATATTTTCTTAATTTTATTATTTGTCCCAACCTATGGGGGTGATAAAGGGGGGTTATTTACTATTTTTATTATTTTGATCACTGTGATAAACCCTATCACACTGATCAAAATGTCCCTGAATGAATGACTGAATCTGCCGGCCGGCAGATTCGGCGGGCGCATTGCTCATGTGCCTGCCATTTTGGAAGATGGTGGCGCCCATGCAGAAGCGAGGAGGGACACCGGAAGTCCTAAGGTTCCGGGGGAGGTGAGGAGGGTGATCGGAAGGCAGGGGAGCGGAGGGAAGGAGAGGGGGAGCAGATTGTGACGGCGGCGGCAGATAGCCGCCGTCAGTCAGTGTGGGGTGGTCATATTACTGTCTCCAGCCATGGCCGATGATATTGCAGCATCAGCCATGGCTGGATTGTAATATTTCACCAAGTTTCATTGGTGGAATATTACAAATCGCTCTGATTGGCTGTTTCACTTTTAGCAGCCAATCAGAGCGATCGTAGCTATGGGATCCGCAGGAACGCGATTTATACCATGACACCTACATAGGCGTCACAGGTCGTAATGGCACAGGTTTTCATGACGACTAAGTAGGCATCATAGGTCGGGAAGGGGTTAAGGACAGCACCATGTCTTGTAGGCATGGAATAAACAAGTTGGCAACATATTGCAACACCTATCTTTTTCCATTCTTCAAGAATGATTTCTTTTATAGCCTGAATGCTGGATGGAGAGCGATTCTCAACTTTTATCTTTAGAATTTCCAATAGGTATTTGATGATCAGGATACATACTTGGCCAGTGAATCACCTTCAGTCTTTTCTTCTTCTTCAGAATTACGTATGCACTTCCTTAGATGTGTGTATTGGATGACTGTCATTTTGGAAAAGTGCACATCTACCATGGGTCCCAGTAGTCTTTATATTTTTCAGCATGGGCCCTGGCAAATTCTAGGCAGGCCTTTTTTTTCATGAGCTTTAGGAGAGACTTCCTTCTTGGAAGACACTCATCCATGCCATTCTTCTGCAGTGTACACCATATTGTATCTTGGCAAACACTGACCCTTATTTGGCGCTCTACTGGCGCACAAATCACCAAGATCCAATGCTGGCAGCTCTCTTTGCAATTGATGACTTACTAGATTTACTTGATGGTAAACAAGTCTGCAGGCACTGCAAGCCATATTTAAGTCACACATGCTGCTCTCAGTAGCATGAACAACATACAGAGTAGTGTGTTGAAAAAACGGCTCCTGGTACACTTTAACTTTACATAGTGAAGGCCTCTACATGGCGTTGCCAGCATGTTATTGCATCCAAGTAGGATTCACTGGTAAAGAGAATAGACTTCCAATCCAGCCGTCATTTCCTTTTGGCTATGTATGATCATAGCTTTTGAAACCAATGGCATGAAGTCAATAAAACACCTGTAGCCTAATGTCATACAAACACCTTCTGATGGTATATGTAAACACAGTTTGATGACCTCAGCATCCCTGATATATCCAGTATTGGATCAGAAAGGCAGAGTGGACAGCAGTGGGAGCAGCCTCTTCTTACCTCAACACCCCGGTATCGCCAGTATTAGATCAGAAAGACAACACTGTGAGCAGACTCTTCTTAGGGCCCCGTCTCACATAGCGACGCACCAGCAATCCCGACAACGATATAAACTTGTCAGGATTGCTGGTGTGTCGCTACATGATCGCTGCTGAGCTGCCAAACAGGCAGCTCAGGCAGCGATCAGGACAGCGGCACTGCGGGTAACGTCGCTTAGTAACCCGCAGTGTACCTTGGATACCAGCCCGCTGATGCAGGGATGCAGGGAGCTGGTAACCAAGGTACACATCGGGTTTCCAGGCGCTGCAGCAGCTCCCCTGCAGCAGCGCGCGGGTATCCAACGTACACATCGAGTTTCCAGGCACAGCTCTGCGCCTGGAAACCCGATGTGTACCTTGGTTACCAGCTGATCCCTGGTCTCCTGCCTGCCACACGCAGCGATGCGTGCTGGCCAGCGGGAGACCAGCGATCAAAAAAAAGTCCAGGCATTTCTGACACGACCAGCGATTCACAGCAGGGGCCTGATCGCTGGTACGTGTCAGACATAGCGAGATCGCTGCTGAGATCGCTGTTTAGCAGCGATCTCGCTAGCAATCTCGCTATGTGAGATGGGGCCCTTACCTCAGCACCACTGATATTTTCAGCTTTAGATCAGAAAGATAGGGTGGACAGCAGTGTGAACAGTCTATTCTTATCTCAGTGTGGGGGAGAGCCAGGGCCATAGTCATGGCTGATAATATCTGCTCTTGCATGCCCTGGTCTCCCCTCACATACAAACAATGTCCTTTTGTCAGTGTACTTGCCTCTTTGCACCTTCATGGTCTTCTCCATGTTGCTTAAGACCCCCTCCGGTCGTTTGCGTACAAAGACACAGTCCAGTTGTAACTTAAAATGTAGAACTTTACTTATGTCTTTTTGCAGCACATCCTTTCCAGATACATCAGCATAGGGTTCCATACAGTGCACATTCTTCACTTTCCCTGCACTCTTTCCTAGGTCCTCCAGTATGTGCCCGGATCGTACCATCTCATACGGTACCGCAGCGTCCTCCCTGTTCATACTCACAACACTTAGTTCCCTCGTCCGTTTCGCCCCAGACTTGAGGGCATCTGCCCATGCAGTAAGCTGCCACATTTTAGAGCGACCTGCGTCCTTGTACTGTTGTAGCTTCTGTTCCACCACTGTTGCCTCAGCTGCACTTCTGGTCCACTGGGCCTCAGACAGCTGAGTTCCTTGCTTCTAACATTATGGAGCTGTCCGCCCTATATGTGCTCTATAGCCCTACTGCTCTAAACAGGAAAAAACCTCCATCTTATCCACGGTTGGCTCCTCCTAAATGACTAGTACCTTTCCTAAGTCTACTAATGTGCCCCATCTGGTGGCCTAATAAGGTTACTATGCTCTCCCTAAAATACAATATATAATGTAATGTAATATACATTCTAGCAGCATTACGAAGCAACAATATACAGGGTGGGCCATTTATATAGATACACCAAAATAAAATGGGAATGGTTGGTGATATCAACTTCCTGCTTGTGGCACATTAGTATATGGGAAGGAGAAAACTTTTCAAGATGGGTGGCAACCATGGCAGCCATTTGGAAGTCAGCCATTTTGGTTCCAACTTTATTTTTTCCAATGGGAAGAGGGTCATGTGACACATCAAACTTATTGAGCATTTCACAAGAAAAACAATGGTGTGCTTGGTTTTAACGTACCTTTAATCTTTCATGAGTTATCTATAAGTGTATGACCAGTTAAAAATGTGTTCAAAGTGCTGCTCATTGTGTTGGATTGTCAATGCAACCCTCTTCTCCCACTCTTGACACACTGATAGCAACACAGCAGAAGAAATGCTAGCACAGGATTCCAGTATCCGTTGATCCAAAATGGCCAACTTCAAAATGGCCGCCATGGTCACCACCCATCTTGAATAGTTTTCCCCCTCCCATATACTAATGTGCCACAAACAGGAAGTTGATATCACCAACCATTCCCATTTTATTTAGGTGTATCCATATAAATTGCCCACCCTGTACATACAGATAGATAGTATATTTACATTCAAGGCAATATCTACATTAAGGAAGGGAGTGGAGTATTACACGGTCCCGGTACACCCCTTACATCAGCACCACTGGTATCTCCGGGATCACATCCAAATGACACCTGAGAACAAATCTTCCTACCAGTAGCGTAGCTCCGAGGGGGCCCACCCAGAGCTACGCTACTGTAACTGAATGGGCGTGCACAGCGCACCGATACAGTTACATTCTGCGGCAGAGCTCAATCTCCCTGCTCTGCCGCCCGGGCTGCTATGGGGCCCCTGAGCAGGTGGTGGGGGGCCCTGTGCCAAAAGTGGGCCCCCCACCCATCATCGGAGGGTCAGCTGTATCGGCATCTAGCCGATACAGCTGACCGCATTGAGAGAGAAGGAGCGAGCGCTCCTTGTCTCCCATCATCCCCCTCTCAGCGTCTGACAGCGGGCGCGATGACGACACTGCCCGGCGCACACTGTCAGATGAGCGGGAAAACAATGAGCAGCGCAGGAGCCGGGAGGAAGAGAGGTGAATACTGGATTTATTATTTTTATAATGGGGGTGCATTATACTACAGAGGCTCCCTATGGGGAGTGCATTATAATACAGAGGCTCCCTATGGAGAGTGCATTATAATACAGGGTCTGCCTATGGGGAGTGTATTACACTACAGGGGCTCCCTATGGGGAGAGAATTATAATACAGAGGCTCCCTATGGGGAGTGCATTGTAATACAGGGGCTGCCTATGGGGAGTGTATTACACTACAGGGGCTCCCTATGGGGAGTGCATTATAATACAGAGGCTGCCTATGGGGCTGCATTATACTACAGAGGCTGCCTATAGGGAGTGTATTACACTACAGGGGCTCCCTATGGGGGTGCATTATACTACAGAGGCTGCCTATGCGTGTGCATTATACTACAGAGGCTGCCTATGGGGAGTGCATTATACTACAGAGGCTCCCTATGGGGAGTGCGTTATACTATATTGAGGACTATCTGGTGTATTATGCTACTTTATATGGATACTATCTAGGGGGCCATCATACAGTGTGGAAATTACAGTGAGGAGGCCATCATACAGTGTGGGGATTATAGTGGCGGGGCCATCATACAGTGTTGGAGCCATTAAATAGTTTTGAGGATATTAAGGGGTCAGTATATATACAGTGAAGGGGCATTATACTGTGTATAAGAGCATTATACTGTGTATAGGGGAGCTGTACAGTGAGAAAAACCAACAAGAAAAAAGACACATGCATATATTGAAAGGATCACCAAAAGAAAAATTAGGTAAAGTAAAGCAATATAAAGTTTATTCAAAATTAATTCCACAACAAAAAACCAACACACACGACATAAAAACACTTAAAAAACCATACATGGTATATACAAAGAACACTATTTAGAGTAAAATACTCAAACAGAACCTAATTCCACATGCCTAATAGAGGTATAGCCTATAATCATTATTGCACACAAAAACAACCTTTTCAGCAATGGTTAAATAACCCAAGTCTTATTATCATCATCATCCAGGGAACAATAATATCTATCCTATTTGCTGACCTCCAAAACACATAAAGAGCCTAGCATTCCCTTAGTGGAGTATAATAGCTCCATTGACTAAAGGTAAGAGGGGAAAAAAAAAAAGGTGTATTTTAGCTTCATGTTATATTATCCTATAGGAATGAATGCTCCCCAGAGAGTGGCATGTGGCATTTGGAACCGAGCCCACGCGTTCCGACACTAGCAGTGTCTTTGTCAAGGGGAGCTGTACAGGGAGGAGTCTTGGGACATTATTAAATGTAAAGTGGACACTAAATGTTTTAGGGGAACTCAGGTTACTGTGACTGTCAAAGGGGCACACACAGGGCAATATTACATTCTAGGGGACAAAATGTGGGCACTGTTTTCTAGGGCACTTGCACCCGGAATTACTATATTATAGAGGGGTGCTTTAGAATTTAGAGGTCACACAGAACCACACAGCAGGTGCAGTAATAGGGACACATAGGGCAGCAGCGGCTCAGTATTGGGGTACAAGGTGCAGTAATAGGGACACATATGACAGCAGCGGCTCAGTATTGGGGTATCAGCAGGATGAGGAGTTTGTACAAGTTGAGAATAGTCCAATTGGTGACCGTGACAGTGCTGAAAATATGAGAAGTGAAATGTGTCTTTGTTGTAATCCCTGTAGTTGAGTCCTGGCTGGAGGAGTCCTCATGTCAGTCTGGGCCAGATGGAAAAGACATGAAAGTGAACGATTCCATCAGAAAGAACGTCAGCGGTAAGTCATTATCTGTAACGCTGCTGTAATCTATGATATGTTCTGTAGGACTGGTATTTACCACTGACCATATGGCGGTGATATTAATATTGGTCTTTTTATATATAGATTATTTTTGGCAACAGCGCGGTCATTTGCTGAGGTTCTCTGGTTAGGAGCCCACTCAGAAGTTTCGCCCCCCTAAACCAAAACCCAAGCTACGCCTCTGCTTCCTACACATGATGCAGGTCAGAGCTTCTATTGCTTCTTTTGCAAATGCTCACAGACACTTGCCATTGCATTTTGGACAGGCTTTTGTTTAATTATTACCTCCCTAGACAAAACAATTGGGCTTTTCTAATTAAAAGTATTTATGAATTTATCTATAAGGATAATTCATTTGGTAATTATATTTCTCCTATTACCGGGGGAACCCATTTAAACCGAAATTTTGATTTAATATTCCAAGGGTACCTTGATTTTTTTCTAAGTAAATCATGATATTTTAAGCAACCAGATTAAACATCCCTTCTATAATATACTTTTCATACCATGTGTCAAACTTTAGGATCATGCCACTATTTTCAAAGAGTCAAATAACACGATCTAGGAAAGGAGAAGTAGACTTGTCAGTTCAGAGCCAAAATCAACTTTACTATACTGAAAAGATTAGTTCTGTAAAAATGAAAATCTCAGTGGCGTGTTAGTGAGGAAAGGAAATAGTTCAGCTGTAATAAAACATAGTAGCTGTAAATGGTACATTAATTTTTTATTGATTACAGAAGTTACTGTAGCTTAAAGTTTCACAGGGGATCAATAGAACTTTTCAGATTCCGCAGTTCTAAACCCGACATCAACTCATTATACGTTAATGGCATAGGCCAGGTTTATTGGGATCCATTTGAAAATGGATCTGTTATGGCTATTGCTGCTCTTTTAAGAATTATAGCTATAGCAGCAATGTGAACAAAAGCTAAGAATTTTTCAAATGAGAATGTTTATTTCAATCATAGTTGTATTATTGGAAAATATGTATAGACAGAATAATCAGCTAAATATATGTGATGCAAATGTTAAATGGGATGTCACACAATAAAGTATTATAATTCTATTTGCAAAAAGTCAGTTTTCAATTTATATACATAAAAAAATGCTTCTTTGTAGTACTATTATATATTTGTTATGTTTCATTTGTATTAAGTTATTTTGATTCTCAGAATCTCCACCTAAGGTGCTGGTGGGGAGAAGCTTTATTTAGTGCCTTGATTTTGCACTGGCTCTCCCAGGGCTCATGTGATATTTTTGTCATGTGACCACTGCGGCCTATCAGATCTGGGTTCACTCTCCCCTGTCAATTACATCCATAGGAGAAGAGTGCTTACTGCGCTAATTGGCTGCAGGGATCACTTAACATGAAAATGTCGTGCAAGCTCTGGGAGAGCCAGCGTTGACCCCGATGGTATGGTGCCAGCACCAGAGGTAACTATAAGTATTATTATTTTACTGGTGGGAAACATAGGGATTCAGAAGGGGTTGTCCAAAAAGTGGACTTTCCCTTCAATCTGGCCATACACATTACTTGGCTGTCAGCCTAATGTTCAACTAGCAGCCATCTAAGTCAACTATCCCATATGAACATCTGCTCTTGTGTTCTCTATGAGAAAGCTGCTGGATGACAGATCAGAGGGCAGCTTATTCCTGGGAAAACAATCCAGTTGGCAGTCCTAAATCTGACCTACATGACTGTTATTTCTCCTGACCATGAATTGACCGGCGCCACCATACACATTAGACCGTCAGCCGAACCTATTGATATTGGCCGACATTAGTCTAATCTGCATGGAGGCCTTTATTATTTGGCCTGCACAAGAAAATGGAACATTCTACAGTGGGTACAGAAAGTATTCAGACCCCTTTAAATATTTCAGCCATTTGGTAAATTCAAAAAAGTACATTTTTTTCATAAATGTACACTCTGCACCTCATCATGACTGAAACATAACAGAAATGTAGAAATTTTTGCAAATTTAGTAAAAAAGAAAAACTGAAATATCACATGGTCATAAGTATTCAAACCCTTTGCTCAGACACACATATTTAAATCACATGTTGTCCAGTTACTTGTGATCCTCCTTGAGATGGCTCTACTCCTTCATTGGAGTCCAGCTGTGTTTAATCTGATAGGAATTGATTTGTAAAGGCACGCACCTGTTTATATAAGATCTCACAGCTCACAGTGGCTTGTCAGACCAAATGAGAATCATGAGGTCAAAGGAACTGGCCAAGGAGCTCAGTGACAGAATTGTGGCAAGGCACATATCTGGCCAAGGTTACAAAAGAATATCTGCTGTACTCAAGGTTCCTAGGAGCACAGTGGCCTCCATAATCCTTAAATGGAAGAAGTTTGGGACAACCAGAAGTCTTCCTAGACCTGGCCATCCAACCAAACTGAGCAATCATGGGAGAAGAGCCTTGGTGAGAGAGGTAAAGAAGAACCCCAAGATCACTGTGGCTGAGCTCCACAGATGCAGTATGGAGATGGAAGAAAGTTCCACAAAGTCAACTATCACTGCAGCTTTTATGGCAGAGTGGCCCGACGGAAGCCTCTCCTCAGTGCCAGACATATGAAAGCCCGCATAGAGTTTGCTAAAAAACACATGACGGACTCCAAGTCTATGAGAAACAAGATTCTCTGGTCTGATGAGATGAAGATACAATTTTTTGGTGATAATTCTAAGCGGTATGTGTGGAAAAAAACAGGCACTGCTCATCACCTGCCCAATAAAATCCCAACAGTGAAACATGGTGGCAGCATCATGCTATGGTGGTGTTTTTCAGCTGCAGACCCAGGACAACTGGTTGCAATTGAAGGAAACATGAATGCGGCCAAGTACAGAGATATCCTGGATGAAAAGCACTTCCAGAGTGCTCTTGACCTCAGACTTGGCTGAAGGTTCACCTTCCAACAAGACAATAACCCTAAGCACAGAGCTAAAATAACAAAGGAGTGGCTTCAGAACAACTCTGTGACCAGTCTTGACTGGCCCAGCCAGAGCCCTGACCTAAACCCAATTGAGCATCTCTGAAGAGACCTGAAAATGGCTGTTCACCAACGTTCACCATCCAACCTGACGGAACTTGAGAGGATCTGCAAGGAAGAATGGCAGAGGATCCCCAAATCTAGGTGTGAAAAATTTGTTGCATCATTCCCAAGAAGACTCATGGCTCTACCAGCTCAAAAGGGTGCTTCTACTCAATACTGAGCAAAGGGTCTGAATACTTATGACCATGAGATTTCAGTTTTTCTTTTTTAATAAATTTGCAAAAATTTCTACATTTCTGTTTTTTTTCAGTGAAGATGCGGTGCAGATTGTACATTAATGAGGAAAAAAATGAACTTTTTTTTAATTTAATGGCATTTGAATGGCTGCAATGAAACAAAGAGTGAAAAATTTAAAGGGGTCTGAATACTTTCCGTACCCACTGTACCTAAGTGTGGAAGAGGATCCAGACTGTGTGTTTCAATTACTGGGCATTTATGTTACCCACTTTACACAATATGGTTTATATAATTACTATCTACATATAATAATAGCCTTACATAATGTTTTCATCATTGTGCTAAATTTATTCTTTATGGTTAAGAAATGGATGCAAATGTATTTCAAGTTTCTAGATTGAATGTATCATCTGCCCCAGGTATAGAAATTCCTTTCTGGTCAGCCTGTTTTCATATGCCTTACTAGACTCAAACAGAGGTGTTATTTAGCGTTCTCTGTTGTGAATGTGTTAGAGATGGTTTCTGAGCAGAGGCTCCCTCTGGTGGGTACAGACAGTACTGAACCTTTCAGCGAGGAGTGGCAATCTGGGTTCACTGACTGGTCTGATATAAGGGAGGTTCCCTCCCATGATGGTTGCCGGTGATCAATTGTTCTTGTCTCAATTGTGGTTCCTGGTTCATTTGGAAGTTTGCTGGAGTCTTGCCTGCATCTCCTGCTTTCAGATAAGATATTTTTTGCTTTTCTTTTTGTGCTTGCTTTTTGCATTGTTTTCTGCACTTTTGTGGAGGTCAGCCAGGTCCCCTCCTGGGGCCTGAGCTCCTCACAGTTTATCTGCAGCCACTGTTATTTGCTCATTTGCTCTTTCCTGTTTTTTCAGAGGCTGCGGCTTGGTTTTTGTTCACACTGAGACCTGATTTAGTGGGTGGCGAGATCTTGTGATCTCAGTATTTTTGTAATCAGAATTGTTGGATTTTTGTAGGGTTTTCTGGGTTGCAGAAAGTAATCTCTCCTGTCCTATCCTATTTAGTCAGCTTGTGGCCCCAGCGTTTGCTCAGTCTATTTTCTGCCTATGTTTGTATTTTCATCTTGTCTAACCACCATTATATGTTTGGGGGCTTCCTATTTTCTTTGGGGATCTTCTCCGGGGCAGATAGCTTTCATCTTTCTGCCTTTAGGTGTAGTTATCTCTCAGGCTGTGACGAGGCATCTAGGATCAACGTTGGAACGCTCCACGGCTACCTCTAGTTGTGTCATTAGTTTAGGAATCTGCAACCCATCAGTTACCAACATCTCAGGTGTTCGGCTGCCCTGCTGTTGTTCCTGTCCTCCTCAGCTACCGAAACATAACAGTTCTGATGTTTATTACATCTACAGAATGGCATAAAACTAGATGAATCCCTCAAGCCGTGTCCAAACGATGTGTTCGCAATGCATTTTTTGTCATAATTTTCTGAAAAGACAGTAAAATGTTGTCATATTACCATGTTTTAGTAAAATCGTGTAAAAAAATACATTGGAAATATATTGTGTGAAACTGGCCTGATGATTTTTCTTATTTGTCAATTGGTCACAATTCGGATTGATTATGTATTATCATTTTATTTGCTTATTTTTATTTTATTTGCTTATACAGCGCCATTAATTCCACTACGCTTTATAGACACCACCATCAATTTCCTCATTGAGGTTCATAATCTACCGTATATTCACTATCCCTATGTCTTTGGAGTGCGGTAGGAAACCCACGCAAACATGGAAAAAACATAAAAACTCCTTGCAAATGTTGTCCTTGATGGGCCATGAGCTCAAGACCCAAGCAAAAGTGCTAACCACTGAGCCACTCTGCTGCCCATGGCAGCTCGTCTGTACACCAATCACTTGATCAAGAGCTGTGAGCTTTCATACACATTTTTACTACCACGTATCTATAATGTTCTTGTACAACATGAATTTCAATTTCAGCTATGATCATAATGATGTCAGTTACATGTGTTACTTTTTTCCTCACTTCAAAAGACAATCTGTGTGGTCTGTGCTATTTATCAGGTAGAATATCATTAACACGCTTGCTGCATTATCTACTGTTCATGGCACAACTTGTTCAGCTTGGATTACCTTTTCTTGTGGCTTTTCTTGACAGAGCCTGACATCTGTATTTTTGTATTATATGGAAAAAACTAAAGGTTTAGTAAGAGGTAACAGTCTCCATCCAGGTGTCCTTATTAATAATTTGTAATATATTTTTATAGGTATACAGAATGTTGGAGCCAAACATATAGTTTTTATGGCAGTTTTTACGTCTGCGTTTTGAGCCAAAACCAAGTGGATAGAGAAGGAATGGCAAATATAAAAGAAAGGGACTCTGTCAACACAAAATGACTGTTCGAACCAAGCACAGGCGCCCAGTGCACCACTGGCATGGCCAAACAGTTCAGTGCACGTTGCCACCTACTGTTTTCCATCTATTTCTGCCTTCTCTGGCACCTGGAAAGCCAGAACTGTCAATCAAGGAAGGGGGTAGGAGATGCGCGCCAAACAAGTAGGTGGAAATGTGCAATGAATTGTTTGGCCAAAGAAATTATACTTGGTTTGAACAGCAATTTTGTGCTGACAGGCTGTTTCCTTTTTTGTTGTTACTTGCCGAAACCCTCCAAAATTCTGGAGTGGTGCTGTAATGTTTTACATTAACTATATAAGAAAACTGGCATCCACAAGTGATAGCACAGGCAGAGCTCATGTGCCTAGACCAGTAATGCAGTTTAATAGCATGGGGGTTGTATTTGCACACAGCTGCATAGTATTACACCACACAGCAGAAACCCTGTCAGTTGTCATGAATATGAAGTTTTTTTTTAACATCGTCTAAATTCTGCTGTTCCCCTCAGTCTGGTGTCATTTCTGTTTCTGAGATATGGCCTTGGGAAGGATGGCACAAGGGAGATCATGCGGAATCTCACTGCTGCCACCACATGTGACGAACCCGCACCTCGCCAATCGTCATCCCACCCTTCGTCACTAGTATGTCAGAGGAATGACGCTGTACGGTCCTCGCAATTGCACTAACTTGACGTTCCACACCCCCTGGGGTCAGCTTGGCACAGTTTGTAGAAAGAAAGAGGATGAGGGCACTACACAATACCAAAGGGGAATTCTGACAACACACAAAAACAATAGCAGTAAAAAGAAAGAGAAAAGCAGTGTGTATGACGGTCACGATCATCCATTAAGTGTCCAAACAAAAATAAATTGCTCAAAGGCTCATAATAACAATATAATAATTTTATTAGATACCAAAAAAGCACCAAACAAAGACAATCTTGGTTAAAAACACTTAAAAAAGCCAAAATTAGGCCATGAAAAAAACCACTGAAGGCCCGTGTGAGGACCAGAGATAACTGCCTCCAATGCGTTGGCTACAATTGCACGAAAAAAGTTTAATGTGTAAATGAAGACACCCAATACAAAACGGTAAACCACAACTACAATACTAATTAATGATAAGGTTTACTCTATGATAGCTAATAACTGGACCATGAGCAAAAAGTATACACACCTGAAGTATGCAAAAAATATGTATGCTAATACGGATATACCAAATAGATAATTCACATGCAGTGAACAACAACAATGTGTACCCTGTCGTATTTAAAGGTTATGCATCACGGTAACCAATATCGGTTTAACTAAGCGCATGCATAGAAAATAAACAACTCATTAAAGAAACCTCAATAGAAGAACTGAAAAAAGATGCAGATAATAATTATGGTTGAAAAAAACAAAAAAGTAACAAAAAAATAAGAAACAGAAATATAGAGCATTCATGAGGAAGAAAAAAATCTGAATTGTTAACGGTAATTCTGGCCAAAAAGAGATGAGGAGATATGCATAGATAATGGCAGTATGTGCCCTGTCACATTCAATAGTTGTGCATTATGGCAAAGAGTTCAAATAAGATCATGCACAGGGAATAAGCAACCAAATAAAAAAACTTAAGAGAGATACAGATGATTATTTTAGCTAAAAAAACATGTAACAAAAGAATGAGCATTCATGGAAGAAAAATCCGTAAGAGGAAATTACAGTTGTTAGTGGTGATTTCAACCAAGAAATAGTAAGGGTCAGGAGGTAGTAAACCTCTCTGAAAGCAAGGTGTCCCATATAATGCTTAAGAAAACATAAAGACTGCAGCCAGCATGATGGTAAAAGAGGAGGAGGACCCCACGCGTATCGCCACATAGAGCGTGGCTTCCTCAGGGGAGAAGTGGATTGGCTGCCAAAGTCAGTGTCTTATATAGGTCTGTAAATAATGATAAATACCTGCCACATGAGCTAAATTTGTACGAGGAGATGGCATCCGGAAATAGCAGCCGTGCATGCGCGGCTGACTGAGATCAGGAAGCCAAAAACCCAGAGGTTGCCATAGAAATGACAAATAACAAATGAGAGCCCGAGCTTGGGCGGTTAACTCAAAATAAATCCAGCGAAAAAGAGAAAGGCTTGGCGGAAGTTAAGCATGCGCAAAGAGTAACAATAGTAAACACTCTCCAGCGTGATTAAGGCCACAAAGATGAAGGCCCGCGCTTGCGCGGTCGAGAGTGAATTATTCCAATACTGGTATGACCCCGCATGCGCAATACATGCCACTGCTGAAGGATAAGTTATGCACGTGCGCAATTGACGCTGAGAATTTGAACAAGGAAGACTATGATGTTTGTGCCAAACGCACTGGAGAAGCCACAACAAATAAAAGGGATATTCCTATATATTGCGATTGCATAATGGAAATTATTATTATTATTATATATTTATATAGCGCCATTTATTCCA
>VIAB01026818.1:16446-28525 GCA_009801035.1 Oophaga pumilio
CGCCAGGAGCAGGTAAGTATATGCGATATTCACCTGTCCCCGGTTCACCGTTGCGCTGTGCTCCGCTCCGTCCTCTGGCTATGACGTTCAGGCAGAGGACGCGATGACGTAGTTAGTGCGCGCCGCACCCTCTGCCTTAGCAGTCATTGACAGAAGACACGGAAGACATCGCGCTCAGCGGTGGACCAGGGATAGGTGAACATCGCAAGTGCCGGGGCCTGAGCCAGCGGTGACACCGGCACCTGTCCCCCATAGCGCGCCGGTGTCCCCACCTGCTCAGGACACCGGCACCTGGCCCCCAACGACGAGAGGTGAGTATTTTTTTTTATTTTTATTATTTGCAGCTTCATATGGGGCATTATGTGTGGAGCATCTTATGGGGCATAAAGGGCGGAGCATCTTATGGGGCATAATGTGCGGAGCATCTTATGGGGCATAATGTGCGGAGCATCTTATGGGGAATAATGTGCGGAGCATCATATGGGGCATAATGTGCAGAGCATCATATGGGTCATAATGTGCCGAGCATCTTATGGGGCATAATGTGCGGAGCATCTTATGGGGCATAATGTGCAGAGCATCATATGGGGCATAATGTGCAGAGCACCATATGGGGCAAAATGTGTGGAGCATCATATGGGGCATAATGTGCGGAGCATCATATGGGGCATAATGCGTGGAGCATCTTATGGGGTATAATATACTGAGCATCTTATGGGGTATACTATATGGAGCATCATATGGGGTATAATATACGGAGCATCTTATGGGGTATAATATACGGAGCATCTTATGGGGCAGCATATGGGGCATAATATATGGAGCATCATATGGTGCATAGTATACGGAGCATCTTATGGGGCATAATCTATGGAGCATCTTATGGGGCCATAACCTTTATGGAGCAGCATATGGGGCCTATTCTATGGAGCATCTTATGGGGCCACTATTAACCTTTTATGCAGCGTTATATGGGGCATATTTTGTAAGGAGCATCTAATGGGGCCATCATGAACTGTATGGAGCATTCTGTGGGGCTCCTGATTCAATATGGCTACTTAAAAACATTTAACTTACTGATGTCTCAATTAATTTTACTTTTATTGGTATCTATTTTTATTTTTGAAATTTACCAGTAGCTGCTGCATTTCCCACCCTAGGCTTAAAAGTTTTCCCAGTTTTTTGTGGCAAAATTAGGGGGGTCGGCTTATACTCGAGTATATATAGTAAATATATATATATACACACACATATATATATATGTATATATATACATACATACATACATACACACACATACATACACATATACATACACACATATATACACATACATACAGCTCTGGCAAAAATTAAGAGACCACCACATCAAAACACTGTCATGGGCAGCCCATTCTCCAGACCTGAACCCCATTGAAAACCTCTGGAATGTAATCAAGAAGATGATGGATAGTCACAAGCCATCAAACAAAGAAGAACTGCTTACATTTTTGCGCCAGAAGCCGTGTGAAAGACTGGTGGAAAGCATGTGAAGACGCATGAAAGCTGTTTTTAAAAATCATGGTTGTTCCACAAAATATTGATTTCAGAACTCTTCCTGAGTTAAAACATTAGTATTGTTGTTTCTAAATGATTACGAATTTGTTTTCTTTGCATTATTTGAGGTCTGAAATCAGTGGGTTATTTTTTTAATTTTGACCATTTTTCTTTGTCAGAAAAAAAATACAAAATTTATTGCTTGGAAATTCGGAGACATGTTGTCAGTAGTTTATAGACTAAAAGAACAATTTACATTTTACTCAAAAATATACTTATAAAGAGAAAAATCAGACAATTTGAAAGTGGTCTCTTAATTTTTGCCAGAGCTATATATACATACCCATATACTGTATATTACGATATATTTGCAGATTTTCCCCGTAGACTAAAATGAGATGAGGAAAATTTGCAGATAAAAAAAAGCATGCGTTTTGAGTGACTGTCCTCAGCAGAAAAGCACAAAAAATTACAAGTAATCTGCACGTGACTATATCAATAAAAATTTTATAACAGGAAACTTCCCTAGCAAAGTAGTTTTATTTAAAACAGGACATGCCAAGTAAAGCCAAAACCACAGCGTAATAAAAAAAAATAAGTAAAAAAATGCACTGAAACTCAAAAAACATAATTTACCTATAATTAGGTGCAGAAACTGCAGCATGAAAAAGAAATCACCAAATGCTGTTCATGTGAACGCAGCCTTATGGTTCTTCAATATTATTTACTAGAGTAGGGGGTACTTGGTGTAAAGGGAATCTAGGACTATTGAAACAAATGGTTATAAAGGTCCTGGCACAACAGTAAGAGGATTCCTGTTTTTTAGCAATCCAAAAAGCCAGTTCTGAGAAATCAAGCTTGAATGTTTCATGCAAACTAGGTTGGACGTGCACGGGGGGTGCCATACTGATTGCATGAGGATACAATACACATAAAAAATCGTCTGTTATTTTCTGGATGAAGATCGAATGTGTGAACTTGGTCTTATGATGATTATTACAACGGTTTCACTTTTTTGTATTAATAGTTCTTACATTTCATGAAGTGAAACTGCACTAGATGAAGCATAAGGAAAGCAGCAGCAGACGAGGCTCAGCAAGCAATGTCGAGAAACGTGGGCAGCTATCAGCCCTGCAGTGCAGAAACCAGCTAGATTACACACGACATTCAGAAAATGCATTATATACCTCTGCCTGTATGGATTTAGTTTAGATTTTTTTTAATTATTATCCTCTTTATCTTATAATTTTTGGCTGATTTTTAGGGACAAAAAAAAACGAAAAACACAATACTGAACCTTGTAAAATATTTTTCATTGTATATCCTCTGGCAATATTTTGTGTCTTAGATAAAGCAGTCAATTATGGGATCAGGGCAAAAATTGCGATGAAAAGAGAATGGTAATAATGATTTGTTAAAAAAAAGACAAGAAAGAAAATATCTGGCTCTTCTGCAGCACCTGGAGCTATAAGACTGTGATTCCCAGGCACAGATGAATCAGTATGGGCTCCATACAGGCAGCGCTGTCACCGGCATTAGTCTGTAAAGTACGTAACAAACATTGATATGTCAAAGGACTGGCCGAAAAGTCTCTCAATCTAGGAGTATTGAGAAAAGAATACAACTAGTAATGCAAATTGTTACTAAATGCTCCAAACAGAGGGCTTATATCAATATCAAGGTGTGTTTATATGGAATGATTTTTCAAAAAAAAAATTTAGGGTTTTTTTTTCAATAAGGTACGTGACATTAATTTAATCAAACACACATAAGAATATTCCAGGGCTCAATCTCATGGAAAGAGCCATGGAATAAATGGCGCTATAATAATAAATAATAATAATTTATACAAAGAATACCCCAGACCGGCACCAGGTTTAGCATACTGCTCATTATAGTCGGAATGAGAGGAATGCTTCCAGTCGGTAAAGACAATTTTTTATTTACACATCTTCTTCTTATTGATGATGTAGTATTTTTTAATTATGTATACCGATGTATTTACACACCAGCCCCAAATAACGGAGAAATAACCCCTTCTTGATGGTAGCGCGGCACGATCTGATACAGCTTCTCCGAGATACAATATGTGACTGCGTAAATAGAAAAGAATCATTGATGGTATTCTACGGGAAGATCAGAAAAATATCGTACTGTAACGATAGGAAAGAAAAATAGAATTATCTAAAAATAAGGTTTTCCGAGTACTGGCCGGCAGCCAAGGCTTCACGGTAGACATTGTTTGCCAGTCTGCAAGCATTTTATTCTTTTTGCTCCTGTACAGTTGGCTTTATATGTGGCAGCTTTTGTTTAAGTCAGAATGAAAATGTCAGATCATATCAATAATTGCTGCTCAAGTATCCAAATCTAATCAGATCTATTTTATCCAATGAGCAGCATAATGTATCACTGCCACGGAAGTAATGAACAGAAAGGACGAGGTTCTGAAAACACACACAATTTATCGCGTTTCCAAAAACACAGAACCAAAACCCATATATACGATGTAAATGAGCATCTGATTGTGAAGAGGAACCTAAAAGTGGCCGGAGGAACTCACAGAAGTGCTTCTCATCAACAATAAAAAAAACTAATATACAACGGAGGACACTTCAACACTTAAAAGATCATCTGTTTCGCTAATCGAGCCAACGTCTATGACGACTGTGACAAAGTGAGACGACCGTAAAGGATGCATTAGGGTTATCCTGGCAGATAATGCATGCACACAACACAATCTAACGCAGTGTTGACTCTTCGAAAGTAATCCGTTTGTAAAAAGGTTAGCAGCCTGAACACAATGGGTTATCTAGGCTTGGGCCACTGGAAAGCTATTGAAATGTAACAAGGGCTTTTATGATTCTACCAGGCACAAATGAACAACACCCACTAAAATATCATTTAATATCACACCCTGATAAGGACTGGAATACACAGACCCGCTTATGTAGGAAAACATTCTGGTGTTTGTCAAACATGCTAAGTCACACAGCCGTCCTTTGACACACCTACCCGAGTTATTAGCTGTTCTGTTCAATCACCCAAAAATAATATTTAGGGTGTTATTGTGCGGCGGCTACAAATAAAGCAGACTGATGCAACCTTTTGTCTCGGAAGACTCCAGTCACTTGCAATTAGAATACGGGCAGGCTTAGGTCGGAGTGAATGTGCGCTGGGTTACAACTACAGGTGCCAAAGTTTTTCAGCCGGGAAGCGCACATGATGTAAAGAATAATGCAAGCTTCTGCAGGCATTAAGGAAATCAGAAAATATGGTAATAAGAAAAGTAGAAGTCAGGACTCGAAACTAAGCTCTGTTTAGTGGAAATAAAAAATAAAAATAATAAATAAAAATCCTGAAATCTGTATTCTCACCCATCCCTGCTTGTATTAATTAAATCAGACTGTACGCTAGGACGGAAACAAGATGAGATAAATAGTAAGATACTAATATGCTGGTGTTGGATGATGAGAATAATAATAATAATAGTGGTAAATGTCATATCAAGATTGTAAAAGCCAACTACAAAGGCAGAGATGTTCCAAAATAGCTTATTGTCATTAAGCACTGTGTGTCAGGCGTATTAACGACATGAGCTAACACTTAATGCAATGTTATTACTCTATAATTACGCTGAGCTCAAACTGCTGCAAACTCTTCTATAAAATGGCCTGTGTCTGACACACGAGGGGAATGCCTCCGATCTCACTACTTACAGAGAAACGGAAGGAAGCTAAGACTCAGAACAACTGGAATTAAGTTTACTTCTTGGAGTTGTAATATATTATCACGCGGCCAGGAATAAAGAAGGCGGCTATGTTAGTGTGCCCTGTGCAATGCGCGGCCTGATGCTTACATCAGTTTAACTGAACTGTGCTGCCCTCTTGTGTCCGTGAGATGGCAAAACAAGGGATTCATGCAAAATGTCAGTGTAAATATAGCAAACATACTACATAATATCAGCTTTTACATTAGTATTCTCTGGAGCTTTACTCGCTCCATTTACCTCCTGGAGCATGCCAATAATAACAGGACAAATGCAGGGGCTGAACTTTCCTGATGAAATAATAAATCAGAACACTTCTATTCCTTATAGACAGTAGCGTTATACAAGGCAATATTCCTTTACACATCTCCAGACTCTCAAGTACAAAGCTTTATGTCTCTTTCACTTTTTTAAAAAGAAGAAGAGGTGGTCCACTATCAAAAAACCCATTTACTATTGGTCACAAGATGCAGCATCTAAGAAAAAAAAAATCTATACTTCCTACCAGACTGGCGAAGATCTTCCACTCTCAGCCCTGTGTTCCCTGCCAGTCTCCTGACAAAATCAATGACCACTGCAGCCAATCAGCAGTCACTTCATTCTCACTTCCTTCGGACATATCAAACATGCTGAGGAAGTAAGAGCAGCAGCAGCACACATTAACTTCCAGGACCAAAAGGGGTCATAGGGAAGGGGCTGCTAACTGGCTGCAGGGCTTGTGTGACATAACATTGTCACGGGAGCCCCTGGAGAGCCAGCACCAACATTGCTGTAATAGTCCATGCACGGAAGCTAACTATATCTGTCCTCATGTATGATGTAATTGTGAACGTTGTGGCCAATCAGCAGCCACTGTGATTGTATTATCACTGCAGAAGTCACATGACTGTTTATTACAGGAGACTGTGGTGGGGGTGAAAGTGGAGGTAAGTGTAGATTGTTTATGCGGCATCCTCATCCTGTTGACATTTATTTATTTATTATGCTTTGCTTATGTAGAGGCATCATATTCCACAGCGCTTTACATACATCGACACCGCTGTCCCCACTGAGCTCACAATCTACATTTCCTACCAGTATGTCTTTTGATCTGGGAGGAAACCAGAGAACCAGGAGGAAACCAGAGCACCTGGAGCAAACCCACGCAAACACATGGAGAACATACAAACTCCTTGAAGATGTTGTCCTGATGGGATTTGTTATTGCAAAGCAACAGTGTTAACCACTGAGCCACCATGCTGCCCTAAGGGGTTGTCCAATAAAGGACATCTCCTTTAAGTTTATATACACACACACTGCATTATAAAAAAGATGGATTCACAGGTCAGACAATTAGTTATGTATCAGCAAGGGTACAATCACCAGGAACCCCACCTATTTCAAGAATGGAGCTCTACTCTGCCCCATCGCATTGGAGCAGGACCTGCACATGGATACCTCTTGCACCTTCATTGACCAGGGGCTGCTGGAGATAGGCGAATGACGTTCCCGACTTTCTTCCTCAGACCTATAGAGAATAATACATGTGAGGATTGCTTGTTTGTTAGGGAATCCCCACATGTATTCAGGCTGTCTAGCAGTAGCAAATCATGCAGCTGCGGTCGACAAAAACTAAATCCAAAATACTCGGAGGACACCCGAGTATACTCGCTCATCACTAGACATGACAGCTTGTGCCTGGGACCACCCACGATAATAGCTCAGAACACCACCCTGCCGGGTTATTTCTCTTTAGCACCTACATATTGGCTTTTAAAATCTTTAGTTCAAATCTTACAACAATAGTTCCTGAACTGAATGTAACAAAATACAAGAAAAGGGATCAGAATTATGAAAGATTGTCATTTTAGCCAATGTCTAGGTTAAAACTAGGTTAATTTATTAACCAATGCTGGATAAATTCTCACCAACTTTCACACTGGTTACCATTCTGGCACTATTTCTGTGCTGTACTTTGCGTGGAGTAGAGATGTATATGTTTTCTTCATTAGATACTTTTATTTGCAACTTTTTTAAAAAGTTACATTTCATAAATCTGTCTGAATCCTGGCCAAGTGTATCAAACCATTCCCAGATTTCACTCTACTCTTTGAAGGTGGCGCGTAAGGCACAAATGGTTAATAATTTATTTATTAATAAACACTACTCAGCAGATAAGAATTTTTGCAATAAAATACAGCAAGAACAAAGGAAGGAAAATACACTGACAGATGTGAGCCACACGTTTATTGCTGTAGCACTGATGACAATTGTAATTATAGCACATTTTGATCCATTTTTATGATACCGTACAGTACTGAGTATTACAGTCAGACAGGGGACATGTTCACCCCCCATGTTATTTAGGATCAGGTGAAAAAAATGAAGATAATAATCACATGACTAATGTAAAGCATGCTCACTATGGTATGAACCAACGGGGGAGATCTATTAATATTGTCCTTTATTTTGACGACAGTATAAAATCAAATGAGCCAGGCAGAAACTGAGCTAAATTTGTCACTGTGGTGCCCTCTGTGCGATGGGTCATCTTGCTGGATGTTAGCTGTCTTGCATTATGCCATCTGCATGGGTGTACATAGAAATCAGAAGCCCCAAAGCAAAGGTCTGAATTGGGGCTTCGCTGTCTAACCAACTGAGATGCAATGGTCGCTTTGCATACAGGTATGTAAGGGGTTACAGTTAGGTCCATAAATATTTGGACAGAGACAACATTTATCTAATTTTGGTTCTAGACATTACCACAATGAATTTGAAACAAAACAAATCAGATGCAGTTGAAGTTCAGACTTTCAGCTTTCATTTGAGGGTATCCACATTAAAATTGGATGAAGGGTTTAGGAGTTTCAGCTCCTTAACATGTGCCACCCTGTTTTTAAAGGGACCAAAAGTAATTGGACAGATTAAATAATTGTAAATAAAATGTTCATTTCTAGTACTTGGTTGAAAACCCTTTGTTAGCAATGACTGCCTGAAGTCTTGAACTCATGGACATCACCAGACACTGTGTTTCCTTCTTTTTTATGCTCTGCCAGGCCTTCACCGCGGTGGTTTTCAGTTGTTGTTTGTTTGTGGGCCTTTCTGTCTGAAGTTTAGTCTTTAACAAGTGAAATGCATGTTCAATTGGGTTGAGATCAGGTGACTGACTTGGCCATTCAAGAATATTCCACTTCTTTGCTTTAATAAACTCCTGGGTTGCTTTGGCTTTATGTTTTGGGTCATTGTCCATCTGTAGTATGAAACGACGACCAATCAGTTTGGCTGCATTTGGCTGGATCTGAGCACACAGTGTGGCTCTGAATACCTCAGAATTCATTTGGCTGTTTCTGTCCTGTGTCACATCATCAATAAACACTAGTGACCCAGTGCCACTGGCAGCCATGCATGCCCAAGCCATCACACTGCTTCCGCCATGTTTTACAGATGATGTGGTATGCTTTGGATCATGAGCTGTACCACGCCTTCGCCGTACTTTTCTCTTTCCATCATTCTGGTATAGGTTGATCTTGGTTTCATCTGTCCAAAGAATGTTCTTCCAGAACTGTGCTGGCTTTTTTAGATGTTTTTTAGCAAAGTCCAGCCTAGCCTTTTTATTCTTGATTCTTATGAGTGGCTTGCACCGTGCAGTGAACCCTCTGTATTTACTTTCATGCAGTCTTCTCTTTATGGTAGATTTGGATATTGATACGCCTACCTCCTGGAGAGTGTTGTTCACTTGGTTGGCTGTTGTGAAGGGGTTTCTCTTCACCATGGAGAGTATTCTGCGATCATCCACCACTGTTGTCTTCCGTGGGCGCCCAGGTCTTTTTGCATTGATGAGTTCACCAGTGCTTTCTTTCTTTCTCAGAATGTACCAAACTGTAGATTTTGCCACTCCTAAAGTTGTAGCAATTTCTCGGATGGGTTTTTTCTGTTTTTTGCAGCTTAAGGATAGCTTGTTTCACCTGCATGGAGAGCTCCTTTGACCGCATGTTTCCTTCACAGCTAAACCTTCCAAATGCAAACACCACACCTCAAATCAACACCAGCCCTTTTATCTGCTTAATTGAGAATGATATAATGAAGGGATTGCCCACACCTGTCCATGAAATAGCCTTGGAGTCAATTGTCCAATTACTTTTGGTCCCTTTAAAAACAGGGTGGCACATGTTAAGGAGCTGAAACTCCTAAACCCTTCATCCAATTTTAATGTGGATACCCTCAAATGAAAGCTGAAAGTCTGAACTTCAACTGCATCTGATTTGTTTTGTTTCAAATTCATTGTGGTAATGTCTAGAACCAAAATTAGATAAATGTTGTCTCTGTCCAAATATTTATGGACCTAACTGTATATTGCTGCAATCAGAACCAGCTGAAATTGCACCAATTTTCCGTGGGTGTCTAGTGTTGTAAACAGCCGGCACCCACCGGGAATAGAGCAGGCTCGGTTCTCCGAGTCCGCCCCAGCGGATGTCTAGAGAAGTAGGTGGATGCCATGTAAAGGGTGAGACAGTCAATTGGCGTACCAACACGACAGCTACTTTACACCACAATTTTATGCCAAATTAATGGCACATCATTAATAAATCTGCAGTAATTTGCTATTCCATTTAGCTACAACTACTTTTCTCGGAAGTCTTCAAAACTCCCTAATGAGAATATTCTGAAATGTGT
Organism: Oophaga pumilio; assembly: GCA_009801035.1. Classification (NCBI taxonomy): domain Eukaryota; kingdom Metazoa; phylum Chordata; class Amphibia; order Anura; family Dendrobatidae; genus Oophaga; species Oophaga pumilio. The sequence continues at coordinate 26,402 of VIAB01026818.1, forward strand.
CTAAAACATATAACACATGTGGTACATGGTATGTAAATATACAACTTTTTAGCGCAACCGTAGTTCTGGTGTAATATGCTCAGTTTCTCTCTCCCAGCGGGTGAGGTCTAGTTAAGAAAGAGTGACGAATCCAAGACAAAGTCTGGAGCCAAATATTCCTAGAGCAGATGCATCACCGGGTCCGTGTTGCCCTGTCTGTTTCTGGCAGTCAGAAGCTGGGTGCAGTAAGTGAGCCAGCACTGGAATCAGAGTCTGCTGCTACTTTACAAACCTGGGGACATACTCCCTTTATGTTCTCATGAAGCAGACAAAGCAAGCTAAGACAAGAAGTGTCTCGGACTAAATGAGAGGTCTATTTTCAGACTCTTGTACCCTAAAGGGATTCAGGTGAGCTGAGGAAAATTACATAGCCAAATAAGAAATGACAGAGGTCAGAGGCGGAAAACTGCTTTTGATATTCAGTTCTGTTGACACTTCAGAACACAAAAGGCAGCAGGTACAAGAAACAATCTAGATAAAGGCATATATGTGTTACTCTTTACACAACAAAGACTTCCAAACAAACAAGACAAAGAATGCGATTAATAATGTCATTCTTCCGAAAGGTCTAGAGAAGCACATGTCAACCAGTATTCTTAACGTCTTAGAACGAATGTGACTTCACAAAAAGACCTATTATTTATTGCAGGTTTTTATGTTAAAGGGAATCTGTCAGAAGGATCAGCCCTCTAAAGCCTTCTATATGGGCACGCAGGTCATAGGAAGTTTAATAAAATAATACCTTGATATTTGCGATTCAAAGTCTTATTCCAGAAAAAAATTTTTAAATGTAAATGAGCTGTTAAGATCTAAGGGCAGGGCATAGATCTACTCGAGAGTCTGCCTCCATAGCTTATCTTAAATAAAAGGAGGCGTTACCAGTGTAAGATGTAATAACTGATAGTCTGCTCTGCTGATCTCAATGCAGAGCTGTGCCCAATTACAACTAACAAAGTACAGCAGAACTGAACGTTGTTTCATTACAAACACATCTGCAGGTTTAGCACTCTTCTCATGGTGCTTTCAGCTCAGCGGTGCTGCCCTCCCCCACACTGGCTTCCTGTGAAATGAAAGTTAAAGAAGTGTTAGTGATGTCAGCTGAGCTGCAGAGCTGTGCCTGATTACAACTAACACTTCCTCAGCTACCATGTCACAGGCAGCCACTGTGGTGGGAAGGGCAGTACAGCTGAGCCAACAGTACTATAAGAGAATTGATAGATGTGTTTGTAAGGAGGCAAAACTCTGTAGCAGGCCTGACAGCATTATTGTAAGAGAGCTGCAGCTACAGATGTGTTTGTAATGAAACAGCTCTGCTGTACTGTATGAATTGTCATCAGGCACAGCTCTGCAGTGAGATGAAGAGAGCAAACTGTAAGTCACTACAAGTCTCACACTGGTAAAAACTCCTTTTAATTAATTTAAGCTCTGGAGGCAAACTCTCAGGGAGATCTGTGTCCGGCATATACAGCTTAACAGACTAGATTTAAAAAAAAAACGTGGCTTTCTCTTGAATAAGACATTGGATTAGAGATATCAAGGTATTTTATTCAACTTTCAGTCCTGCATGTCCGTAAAGATGGAAACCCTAAAAAAGTTATGTACATTTTTTACCCTTTTTTAAACCCTAATCATGATCTTTAACCCCTTAACCCCCAAGCCTGTTTGCACCTTCATGACTAGGCCAAATTTTACAATTCTGACCACTGTCAATCGATGAGATAATAACTCTGGAACGCTTCAACTTTGACACATTTCATGACAGTGGCAAAATTTCTTCGATATGACTTGCATTTATTTGTCAAAAAAAATACGGAAATTTGGCAAAAATTTACAACATTTTGCAATTTTCAAACTTTTAATTTTTATGCCCTTTAATTTTTATGCAGCGATTATATTGACAACACACGTGCTTCACAGATTTTTATACTATTGGGCGAGAAGAATGAATAATTACATTTTTACCACTAAAATGTTGTTTTAGCCCAAAACTTTTTTAATTTTTCTAAGGGCTAATAGGAAAAATGGACCTTAGTTTATTGTAAAAATTAACCCCTTCATCCCCAAGGGTGGTTTGCACGTTAATGA
>VIAB01026819.1:2264-16939 GCA_009801035.1 Oophaga pumilio
ATATTTCCATTTTTTTCATAAACAAGTCATATCGAAGAAATTTTACCACCAGCATTAAGTGCAATATGTCACGAAAAAACAATATCAGAATCAGCAGGATCCGTTAAAGCGTTCTAGAGTTATAGCCTCATAAAGTGACAGTGGTCATAATTGTAAAAATTGGCTTGGTCATTAAGCTGCAAAATGGCTCTGTCACTAAGGGGTTAAGAGACTATACCTTGAAAGTATTTCTTATTGTGTTGTGCAACTTTATCACAGGCCCGGGACAAGATATGTGTTCTACTTTCGACTGGAGTGTTTCTTTAGTTATTTATACATTAAGTTATATTCGTTATTTATTGATTATTAAGCACGTTGTTTAATATTATACAATGATATTACCCCTTTTGCAACAGAATTTGTGGCCTTGTATTATTTCTATATAACTACAAAGTGGGCCCCAAGAATCATTTTTCTCTGGTGGGCCCAAGGCATTACAGTCCTATGCCATCTACAACACTGTGACTATCAGATATGAAGCCCACACATCAAAATCCTCGTAAATGTGTGCCTTTACTTACCTTTAATCTAGTCTTAATATTACTGTAGACTTGCTAGTTATTACATTGCACCAGTTTTGGACACAAAATAAAAAAACGGTCTACATGTCCAGACATAAAGGACAATTTGTAGTAGACAATAGCTGTGGGAGCTGAGCCAATGTCTGTTTCTGATGCTTCAAATCTAAGACTTGGCAGCTGGTATTATATTGTATGCTGTTGAATCACAGATGGCATCATGCTATTTGCCTAGAGAAGAATGTCAAGACTACAGTTCAGGCTGGTACAGTCCTCAGCCACCCAAGCCCAGCTCTGTTTTGGACAAGTGCCAGAACCCCCTTCTGCCTAGATTTCAGCTTGTGACATTCACCAACCAAGTACGGTGGATGAGCTTAGTACATGTACAAAGTGTACGTCTATACTGTGCATGACCTGTGTTATACAGAAAGAACCTGAGAATAGCTCTGATCTCAGATGTTTAATCTCTTATTCTGCTGTGAATTGAAAGTGTCACTTAAGAGGTTGGAAATGGGGGAAGGTGTCCCATCTAGAGATGTGTAGATCAGTTTCTGTGACCCCAGATCCATGGTCCAGGGCAGTAGTCTCTGTGGACATTGGATGTGTGAATTTCTTTACCCACAGAATCCCAGGTTCAACTTATGAAGGTGTGGATGCTATTGTCATAGTAGTCAGAAGCCCACTGATAGCCATATTTGTATGACATGACTGTGAAGCCCAACTTAGATTTGTGGGAGATTGGTAATTTTGCAATTCAGTGCAATATAACGTGGTGTACAATAATAAATTATATTGTGTACCGTGTTAGCCAGAAAAATCGATGTGAATACTTTTCCGTCCAATTATGACAAGAGCATTCTTAAAGTGATACCTTTATTGGCTAACCAGAAAATTATATGTTCGCAAACTTTCAGAGCTCAAAGGCTCCTTCTTCAGGCAAGATTACATTTGGAATAATAAGAAAGACACATTAGATGCTTACTATAGTCGGAAATTTGTTCAAGACCTGGGAGGTGTGATGCCTTCAAAAGATAAGCAAAGGAAATCGAATTAGCATTTTCTTACAAATGGAGAGCTAGTGGGAATGTGTTCTTAGCTATCTGGAGTCCTTTTGGTGAAGGTGTGAACTGTGTCTATGTAGTAATACATATGTGTAGTACTACATAGACACAGTTCACACCTTCACCAGAAGGACTCCAGATAGCTAAGAACACATTCCCACTAGCTCTCCATTTGTAAGAAAATGCTAATTCGATTTCCTTTGCTTATCTTTTGAAGGCATCACACCTCCCAGGTCTTGAACTAATTTCCTACTATAGTAAGCATCTAATGTGTCTTTCTTATTATTCCAAATGTAATCTTGCCTGAAGAAGGAGCCTTTGAGCTCTGAAAGCTTGCGAACATATAATTTTCTGGTTAGCCAATAAAGGTATCACTTTAAGAATGCTCTTGTCATAATTGGACGGAAAAGTATTCAGTGCAATATAACAGTACTGTAGTGTATTGTACAAGCGGTCATGTGATCTCATATTCCAGTGTTTCAGGTGGTCCTATGAAAAAAAATACAACTCTGCCAAGAAATAAAGTTATAACCTTTAGAAGATGAGGAGAAAAATGAAAACTAAAGTGGGGCCCACTGGAACTTCCTCAAAGACCTGCATAAATCTAGAGATGACCCTGGCTTGGGTTGCTTCAGTTCATATTTGCCATCATAGAACTGATAGAAATAGGAGATAGGAATTGATGGTGTGTCAAGAAGCTTTTATTCACCTCTTTGCATAGCTTTATATGTTGATTGCATTCTTCTGTTCCATTGCAGAAGCAGAAAAACTAAATTTATGGCAGTGCCTGACCCACTAAAAATGACAGACATTGGTGGCACCTGAGAGATGCCATTGATAATAATCAGAGGCCATCAGGTTTCAGGCATGGTGTCCATCATTTTGCCAGATAAAATAGCACAATACGCTACACTATTGTGTCAAGTATTTATGGTGGAATCTGCGAATCTGCAAAAGGTATCTTTTTCAAGCGGATTCTGCATGGATCCCACCTGAAAAAGTGATAAAAAATATATATAAAAAAGAATTAACATATGCACTTCAATGTCAAGACAACTTGCTGTGTATATGTTCCTCCTTTAGTAATATCTTTTAACCGCTTCAGGCATTGAAATCTTTGGAGCAGCGATAGAAAAGGACAAGCCCAATTTTCAGGAGACTTCCACTTGGAAGTCACCACTATTATATGCAAAAATGATGAAAGGGAAGCTTCAGTTCTGAAGCTTCATTCATTGCTCGTTGAAAAGTGAGCGGCGGCTGTAACCACATCCCCGGACTGACTGACAACCAGCTTGAAAGCGGAGCGCAAAATAAAAAAGCTGTTTTTTTTGTTCTTTACCCATTTGCGTATTTTTAGAGCAAAAAGGTCACGTTTAAAAAAAAAGGTGCAAAAATAAATTGCGCGCATTTAATCTCTCCAAATTGTGCAACTTTTTAAAAAGTGACATTTGATGAATAAGTCTAAAACATCAGGAAAAGCAACGTCAACGTAACAGAAAAAGCAACAGCAATCTGAAAAAGGTGTAAATCATTTGATGAATTTGTTGGAAATCAAAAAGTCACTAGTTGAGAGGCATTCATGCCAAAAATCTGTAAAAAATGCAATGATGAATCAGGCCTAATGTGTGTACATCAGGCCACTGCTGGAGATAATAGCAGCAATATATGGGGCTCATTATACTGTATGGAACAATATATGGGGCTCATTATTCTCTATGGAGCAATATATGGGGCGCAATATTCTCTATGGAGCAATATATGGGGCGCAATATTCTCTATGGAGCAATATATGGGGCGCAATATTCTCTATGGAGCAATACATGGGTTCCATTATTCTGTATGCAGCAAGGTATGTGGCTCATTGTACTGAATGGAGCATTATATGGGGCTCATTTTTCTGTATGGAGCACTATATGGCGCTGATAATACTGTATGGAGCATTATATGGGGCACATTATTCTGTATGAAGCAATATATGGAGCTCATTATTCTGTATGGAACACTATGTGGTGCCCATAATACTGTATGGAGGACTATACTGTCCAGTTTCTGAGCTATTGATATTGTATGAAGTGAAATCTTTGGCATTGTACTATACCTATATTTCTCTGCCGTATCTGTGCATCATGAATTGTGGTATGTGTTAAAGGGGTCCACTGAGACTCTTTCGCCCGGGGCCCAAGAAAACCTGGAGCCGGCCCTGATTACTGCTCTAGAAAATATCGAGAATACTTAGCAAATAAATTGGCCAATTCTTGTGTACCTGGCAGCCGCAATAAGACGATTCTCTTTTCTGGGACCCAACCTAATGTGATTCCTCTCCTAGGCTGAAGCATGCATTTTTTATGAGTAGGTAGCACACCAGCTGTGATGATAGGTGGAGTGCTCAGTCAGAGAGCCTATGTATACAAATAACAAAAGACTGACCATCACTTACAAACAGAAAACAGGTGTGTACTGGTGCATACTAAGAGTAGCCATCTCCACACACAAACGTATAAATGTCCAGATACTGGGAATACTCCTTTAGGAATCCTTCTCACGTTAGTTTTTCCAGTACATGTGGTATTCATTTTTTTTTTTCATGGATACCACAAGTACCCATTATAATCTATAGTGCTATGCACATGTCTGTTTTTTTCGGGCAGCATGGATGTCCATGTTTAACACTGCAAAGTATAGGAGAAGTTTTGTCATTTCTTTCTACCTGCCTGTTGTGCCCAGCACAGATGTCACCGACCGCTCCTGCCAGCGATTCTGAGGCTTCCGCTAACGTGGACAGAGCAGCAGCTTCTTTTCTAGTGATGGAGTGTGACTGCCGATGTCACGCTGACTGACAGCCGGCTCCCTGATGATGGCGGCAGTAACACAGCATTGAAATGGCAGCCCAGAAGAAGAAGAGCTGCTCTGCTGACATGAGAGCCGGTACCGGATAGAACAGGTGGTAGCTGACTAGTTAGTGGCTACCTGCCTGTTAATTTTTTGGCTCATAAGTAGTAAGAAAATTATCTAGTCCTGGATAATCCCTTTAAGAGTAACAATGTATCCGCAAAAATCTTATATTTGTTACGCAGCCATAGACTTGAATGGCCGAGTCTCGTCCAAAATCTGTAGAAAAACCCATCTGAGTAACATTCTCCGAGTGCGGTCAGCATCTGCACCAAACAGTGGTGTGAACGGAGCCTTAGATTCCAGGACTGTACAATTCCTGCCCTATAATAAGGACCCCTTCAGCTTATGTTCTTCAGTGCGGTACTGCAGTGTGAGGGGCGCACGATAGAACACATGGCAGGTGATATGTAGCGGAGCCTGGGACACAGAGGGGTTGCCAGCTGTGACTGCCTTGCTCCCCTAGCAGCACAAGACACCACAGTAACTGCAGTATAACATGACGCTGGCGCTTAGCGCCTCTCGCCGCCATGTTGGCGCAATGCATGCTGCACTCGGCCGTCTGCCCGGCGTCCTCTGCGCTCACCTGTTGCTTTTCTCGTAAAAGGTGTAGCGTTTACTACATCTGGGAGAACAACCAATCACGTGGTGGAGGAGGCGGGCCGCCAAGCAGTAGGTGAGCAGCCCAGCCAATCAGCATGTAGTGGGCGCGGAGGAGGTGAGAGCCGGCAGAGCGCTGTGCATTACCTAGTGTTTAGTTGTGTGTGGAGGCGGGAGGTGCGCTGTGCCGTCCGCTGTTACCGCGTCCTGTTATACCGTATTCTGCTGGACGGAGCCCGGTGCAGTCTCCGCACCCGGGATGGAGCTGAGGGAAGCCGGGCTGCGCCGCCAGGCCGTCAAGAGGCATCTTCATAAGCACAACCTGAAGCACCGCTATGAGTTCCTGGAGACTCTGGGGAAAGGCACGTACGGAACGGTGAAGAGAGCCCGGGACAAGCAGGGGAAGGAGGTGAGACCGAGCCCTGTACATATGCCCTGTGCCGGGGAGCAGCTGGTGCTGATACTGGGCGGCCCTGCACGTGTAATGGGGCGCTGGGGAATAGGCGCTGCAGTGTCCCGTGCCTCCCTCACAGCTGTGCCCGGGGCTTCACTGCTCATCACATGTATAGATATCATATTTTGCATACACACTATATGTTGTTGTGTTTTTTGTTTTTTTTACTATTTTTATAAAAATCATGCAGACTTCTGCTGATGATCACAAGGCAGTGTTCACACCTGCGGTTTTATTTTCCGTGGTCTTTGTAGCTTTAAAGAACAGATAACTGGATCTAATCAGTAGAGCCCCTCTGCTTCTGGTTGCATCAGTGATATGATGGATCCGTCCGGCCATTAATTCCATTTCTGTTCCTAATAAAACGGTGTCCAAATCGTGCGTGTCGTGGGCGAAGGGCCTGTATCTGTGCAGCATTTTATAGCAGCCGCTAAATAAATCTAAATCTCGTTCACGCTGTTTGTTGTTTTTTTTTTTCACGTTTTTGAGCTGTTGTAGATTTTAAAAACTCCAGCATGTCATTCTTTCAGGGTATGTGCCCACGATCCGGAGCTGGCAGCACTTTGGACGCATGTGGTGCATGTCCGCCGCGTCCAGAGCGCTGCCGTCTGTTGATCGCATGTGATCATTGAATCATGCGGCCTCACTGCGTCTGATCGTGGGCACGTCCTCTTAGAGGTTGTTTTTACCAATTTAATTGAATGCATTAAAAAAATGTTTCCAATGCTGTTTTTCATATGGGAAAAAATGCTGCTAAAAAAGCACTGTGTGAAGAGACCCTAAAAAGATCTGTTTACTAAACTGGTCCATATACAGACCTGTCCCTGTGGCCTAAACTTGGAGATTCTGTCTGATCAGCTCTTATAACACACACTGTGCTCTGCTTTTTAACATGTAAAAGCAGCTAATTTGCATAAAATGAGGCTTTAAATCCCCCCCTAAATTGCTCAGCAGCTATCGGTGATCTATAAGGAGCTACAGACTGCCATAATAGAGCTGGCGAGCGCCTTCTGCCACCCTGCCCGCTCAGCTCTGGATTCTGGTAATGTTATCTCAGTGGATTGTTTGCGTGATACCTGAATATTTGCTTCCTGCCCAGACTAGCAGCCTTTGCTTTTGCAGACGGTTGTTTGTAGGTCTCTCTCTCATTTTGTTTGTGTTCCTCAGACATTACAACCCTACTTGGCATTGCCATGCGTCTTGCCCTTGGGACTTGTTGGCAGACATATCCGCTTAGTAAATGAGAATTTTTGAGATCCTACTTCCTTATGACTAGAACTAATGAATAGCTAGGGTTACAGTAATTTACTGGTGGTGTCCTACGTGACCCCTGTATGTACCGCTGTGCCAGGTACTCTTGGCACAACATTCTTGTATAGAGTGTGCATTTCTACCTTCTCAGTATTTCTTAGTAGTTTTTTATTTATTGCTTTTTATACTTATTAGTAAACATGGGAGCAGGACTCTTCTTATGGACGTCAATGGAGAAAGTACAGACAAAATAGGTTAGAAGGCTGAAATGGCGATCTGAATGTGCTCTTGTGCGTTGTCTGGACTCTCCAAGTACAGAGACCTTATGGCAGCATATATGTTGTGCGGTGCCATGGCGCTGATGGCCGTATATGTAACCACTCTAGTGCCTGGTGATCGTGGATTCGGGGATGGCATTCCTCTTCGCACGCTCTTTGTTGTTGCACGGTTACGCACAATAGCTGATCGGCTTGCAAACATTTGCAGTAGCCGGTAATCTGTGGATAAAGGCTCAGTCTCTTTTATGGAGCAAATTCCAGGCTGTGTCCTGGCCTACAGTCACACGCTCTCTGCTCTTAACCCCTTCTCACTATCACCATATTATATATGCGCACAGGTGGCTATATAGCCCTGATGCCAGAACGGGGGAAAGCAGAGTGGCTATAAGACGGTGATGATGGCTACCTTTTGTGGATAACTCTTCTCCTGATTGGATGTCCTCCTGCTAAGTACAAGGGGTGATCTCATCATGTTTAAGGATATCCTTTGTATACAGAACCTCCTTTGTCATCTGCCCCCTATCTGTCTCTGATCGTTCGCCTGAAATTCCCCCATGCAGTTGTGTCCATTCCATTAACACAATGACACATTGCACTTCTGGGAACCGGCCAACTCAAAGCAAGTGAGCTGTGCAGAGCGTGGGTGCAGACGACTTGTTAAAAATAGCCCACGAGTTTCGTGATTCCTGTTTTTCTTTGGGGTTATTTCTTTCTTACTACTGTTGACTTTTCAGTGGTGGATGAGCTCACAAATTCAGGAATTTTTTTTTTTTAGCATCAGTGACAACAGGTGCCGCTCTGGAAATTCCAAGATTTGTTTTATTCCTCATAAGCTTTCCAGATTTTAGGTGGCGACAAACCTCCCATAAATTATAAACGAATTGAAGTCTGTTGGTTGTCATTATTATTTACTTGTTGGTACTTATCTACTAACTGTTTCATGTGACTAATTCTTAAGGGGTTGTCAAAGATTAGAAAAACATGCTTTCTTCCTTAAAATAAAAAAATAAATAAACCATACCTGTCCATAAGCTACGGTACTTCTGTTATCACAGTTTTGCTCCACTGACTTCAATGAGCTTTAACATCGCATTTCTTAGTGGTCGCCATTATAATTTGTTTGGTATACACACGAAGAAGGGTCTTTTTGTTTGTTGTTTGTTTTTTTCCTTTGTAAAGTCTTTTTACACCATGACTACTAAGATAAAAGTGGTGCTCCAGATTACAGAATTCTACCCCCACATATTGTCAGAATGGGTCTTTGTATCCCCCATTTCTCCCTAAATAAACCTTGGCAAAGAAGAGTTGAATGGAGCAGCTTGTCAGAAATACACCATGCCATCCAGTATAGTATGACATTGACAAAGATAGCAGAGTGGTGCACATGTACCATAGATTTAAGGCCCCCATACACATTAGACTAACTTCAGCTGATCCCGTCTATATTGATGGGCTCCGGTGACAGTCTAATGTGTATGCAGACATCCTGATTGTCCCCTGAAAAGATATTGGGGTAGAGAAGGATCTGGTGTGTTCAGGTATGGACTGGGGCTGAAATTCAGCCCTGGCATTTGAAATCACACAGGCCCATGTTGTCCCCATCCCCAAGAACCAGATGGGATATATTACTAATAATACCCAGAATAGAGGAAAGGAAGACTTACTACAAGACAAATATTTCTAATGATTCCCGTGGCCTGCTGGTGTAAGTGATGGAGTCAGCGACTTTGTGCTCCGTCACAACTCTTAACAGTATTGGTGTCTTGAGAACACTGATTCTGTTAACAACATAGCAGACAAGGCAGCCCACGATCAGACAGGCCCTTCTGGCTTTGCCAGATGGCCAGTCCGGCCCTGGGCGTTTCTGATTTCGGACTGCCGATCCTTCTGTTCTCTAAGCGATAATCAACCATCAGAGTTGTCTGGCAGTGGCTCTCATAGAAAACATCGGAGCGCTCGATCAGTGACGTTCAACCCTGTATGGAAGAGTCAGAGAAGATGGTTATAGGCCGTACCATCGTTTTTCCAACAGCTATCTAAAGTCAGGGGGGTTATAATAGCAGGAACATGCCAGTTGATGGGTGATAATACCATGGTGGTAGGGGATCCAGCAGCACATGTTAATAGATAAAATCTGTGTATTCCAAAATTGTTAAAACCCTCTTCATCAGTGTATATTCCATAAAAAGGTTAGACAAGCAGTCTATAAGATATGAGTTATTACGCGTTTTAGTCATAAGTATTGTATGCTGAAACACCCCTTTAATATCCAGCAAAGAATGCTTCTGTAGAGGATCCCTGAGTCCAAGTTTACACCATGTTTTTGTTCAGTGCTGCCTGTGAAAAAGCAGACGGCACTCAGACCAATGTTATTCCATGGGGCAGTGCAAATGAGTGATTTTTTTTTATTTATTTTTTTTTTTTCACAAGCCCAATCTATAAATGAAAACAAAAAAACACTCAATGCACTATTCTCTTCCTTATGTAAGATTAGACTGGCCCATTTAAATCTATAGGTGCACAAAAAATTGAATGCCATACAGAGCCACCATATGGCAACACATTTTTATGAACACATTGTAAGTCATTGACATAGGAAACTGTAAATGGTCTTGTACATTTTTAATAACTGCTCTTATATAAAAACGTGTGTTTTTTTTTTTTTTAAATACCAAAACTCAGATCAAAATCAGACATGTCTTTGATTTTTTTTTTTCTGTTTACCACTCTTTTCAAGGAAAAAACATTTGCACAGCCCCAAAGAATATCATGTGCACAAGCCCAAATATGTATTTATGTATAGATGGGAAATGGGGCTCTGTGTATGGATCCTGTGTTTGTGGATGACCATAATAAAACATACCCTACCTCACACGTTAGCAGCCTCAGACTGACAACTATCGCTCAGTTTGACTACTATACGTGATATCAATTTAATAAGTGCAAGAAGCCATTATAATTATGTTGTGTCAATTTTATGAGTTTTTATTAATGCGCAATGTGGTTAGCAGTGCACCCATTAAGAAGGTATTATCATTATATAGAGAATTTTCCAATTTAACAGCTGTCAGTCCACAAATGTATATTACAATGTTCCCTTGTATGGAAAAGGCCAAAAATCAGGAAAGATAAAGAATAATATTTGTGTTTGCGTGCAATATATAATAGAGCCATGACTGGCTCATCATGCTTCTATTACTTTCTTGTTTATCTTTAATAATTACATGGTTTACAGGTACTGTATAACTGAATGTCATGTGTCATCTATATACCTTACCATTCAGTTTTTGCTTGGTGTGCTGCCAAAAGCCTAATCGTTTTTGTAAATGATCCATTCATTATCTATCAAGCTAAGACCATAGGTAACCATCACTGTCCCTGACATTTATAAGTCTTGTGTCATTGGTATGTTGGCCATGATGGTCATTGATTCAGTCTCTGCCATCAGATGACTGCTCTTCAGCACGGGGGCATCTATCTCCATCTGCTTATTGAGCAGTTTTGAGGGTACGTTATGAGACCTCCTTGCCCAGAGGCAGCCCAGCTTGTGATAACTCACTTCATATGGTACTTGAATAGAGTAAAGGATCAAGCCTCAACATACACAAAGCCTGTAATTGAATCCTACGAGTGATGCAACACATTTTCCACTGCTGCGCACCCAGCGAACGCCCACCTGAAACAACAAAAAAATCATGTCTTCACCAAATGTTGTCACAGCCCTTGCGTGCTCCAAGCACCCTGAGATAAGATGCCTTAGGAATAGGAGCACTTGGGGTCAGAATCGCCTCCCACCCCCATATGTGACACACATCCTTGTCTGTCTGTCCGTCTGCGCTGGCTTACTTCCGCATTCCTGCTCCTACAATTGCTTTGGCGTTTCTTTGTTTTCCTTTGTTCTGTTTTTCTTTATACATGAGGTATGCCCCCTCCCAGCCAAAGAATTCCAGGGGAAGGAGGAAATTTTATTTTAAAGATTTGTGCTGCAGAGCATCTCGCCAGTAGTGAATGCTCTGTTCCTGACACCAGTAATATTCTGCTGGTTGTCCTGACACATAAAATATTAAAATGACTCAGTTTTGTTTCTGAAGAACCTGTGTAAGCTTTGGGAGCATATCTCTGCTTCCTACGTAAAGCTGAGACAGATGCAGGGTGTACATTACAAGCTAATACACATATACACTGCCCTCTGTTTATGTGCTGTTTAATTGAAGAGTTTTATGCTTCACGGCTCTCAATAAACATTATCTTTTGTGCTAAAAAGGCTAAAGCTCCTGTTTTGGCCGCCCGCCACAGTCTCGCCTTCCAGTGGCATGACCCGTGCTATGGAGAACTGTGAAGATCAGGTTCTGTTGAACCTGACCGAAGATGAATACAAAGAGCAAAAAAATAGATACATTGCTGGAGTGCTACTTTAAGTTTTCTTTCTGGGCATTCAGTTAGTTAAACCTTCACTGCTCCTAAAACATTTTCTGTTGGCTATGGTGTTGGACGTAATGTATTGTTCCCATTTCAGACTGAGATGTGTGCGTCTAAGGTTGTGATTGGCTTTGTCCGACACCATGGCAGCAACTAGAGGGGCCGGCCCCATTATAGTCATTGGGGTCTGTAAGCCGCTGTTGGCACTCCTTATGAGACTGATCTAGCAACGCCATCAGTTGTGTTTCAGCTCCTTTTATTCAGCAGAACGATGGAATAAAGATGCGAACAGAGCTCTATCTTCTTTATTAGAATCAATCAAAGGAAATAACTATTCTGGGATCACCCTTTTAAAAAATAGTCTGACCATTGAGACATATCTGTAAAAGACATTTTATTGCGATTAGGACTATATTTGCAGACAGTATGTTCTCCCCATCCTTGGGATTGGTTACTCTTGTTTCCTTCAAAAACCTAATCGATTGCCCCAACAGGACAACTTTTTGTCATATGCCCTGTTAGGACATTATCAGAAATTAAGAGGTAGGCCTCACATTCGCCAGCTTCCTCCGTAGACAGGTCCTACTGGAAAGCATAGCTTCCTAGTCTTTTAAATGGGCTCCATCCACAACTTCTAAGGCTAAGGACATCTCGAGAGACCCTCTAAGTCCATTAGGTGATTTCATAAATGTGAACACAGCCCAACAGCCGACCCTTAAATCGGCTTCTTGTGGGTATATGAAGTAGGGAACATTGTGAACTCGCTGGGGTCAGCACTGTATATACATGAATAAATTAGCGCTATGCAGGCAAAAGATAACATGGCAATCAGTAGCCCTGTGAATAATATGCTCTAAGCTGTGTTCTTCGGTATAATGTGGTCTTTAATTCTTTTCCCTCTCATTGTGTTACCAGGTGGCTATTAAGTCAATCCGGAAGGATCGCATAAAAGATGAACAGGATATGCTACACATTCGAAGGGAGACGGAGATTATGAGTTCCCTGTGCCACCCTCATATCATTTCTATATATGAAGGTAAGAAGAACTAGGAGTGCATTCGGAGTACCCATCCATAAATCTTGCAGCTGTATACAGGCTGCCACGTGAGCTCACAGATTAGATTGTAGCTGTGATAATGACGGTCTGTAAGCCCCGCGGCTTCACAATAAAAAGACTGTGTAATTAACACTAATGGAGCACATAAGGTAACACAAATAATAGTATGAGTAAGGCGCTTTCGTATGCTTCATATTTATATAAAATTACCAAAAAACATCCCCACCCACACACATTGCATCCTGCAGAGTGGCATGCTGGCACAGGCGGGCTAGCTGCGGGGTACGGGGCAGGCCTGTACAGGTGCACTGAATCATCTCCCAGCATTTACTAAGAAGGATGTCTGCCTTGGGAAGGAAAGTAAAGACTACAGATGACTGTATGAGACAGACTGATGACCTGCAGGCAAACAGCGCAGAGCTTACTCATAGGGACTCTCTTAGCGAGTAAATGGGACTTTTCGTCTTCTTCACAGTCTAGAAAGTGAAAATAGTTTATTTAACATTTGTGAATTTTGGGTTTTGGGTATCAATAATGGTGCTTTCCACAACACCTCTCAGCTGATTATATTCGCTTTATTTCCCACTGTCCTGTAATATTCTTCTGTTTTATCTGGTGGATCTCGATGAACTTTTTGACACAGATCTGTTTCTTTTGATAAGAGAAGTATCATCACTATGAAATAAATGAACTCCAGCACAGTGAAACCAATCGTGAGGTTTCGGTTGCTATTCCGTGCTCAGAGCGAAAGTGCACGGGGTAGAAAAAATCCAGGGCAGCTGCTTATCAGTGCAGGGAGATAACATGGCTGTAAAGACACAAAGCAGGCCAGCCACCTGGCACAAGTACGGAGGCTGCCACTTTACTGCCAGTGGACCTGCTGTCATTTTCTGTCACTTCCTCCTAAAAGCTCTTTGTGCATTGTAAGGAGCCCACAGATCCTTAAACTGTATGCAGGTGGCACTGACACTACATTGTAGATCGTGTTTGCAAATATGAGTCAGGCATACTTTTTCCATAATTAGTTCTAAGCTGCAGAGTTTAAAGTTTATATAGTTCTGTAGTGTTTCCTTACATGCGTCTGGGTATATGCATCTATAGTTGGGGTCACACCTCTTCTAAGCAGAAGTATTCTGAGCTTCAGACCAAAGTGCCTACTGCTGAAAGTTTTATAGGGTAAATCGTGATGAGCAAACTTGCTCGGATAAGGCGTTATCTGAGCACTCTCGTGTGCTAATCAATAGTCTTCGGCATTTTCGGAAAATATGTTTGAGTTTCCGCTGCTGCATATCCTAACAGAGGCAATCCCTGCATGTGTTGCAGCTGTCTAACAGCCGGCAAACATGCAGCCGCGGGGACTCAAACATAATTTTCAAACATGCCTATCGTTATACGAGCACGTTCGCTCATCACTAGAAACACTTACTTTTGTCTTCCTGTAATGCTAGATCCAGGGGCTCATTCAGACATTGGTGATTTATCATATGTTCAAAAAAGTGCCATCAGTGTTTTCTCTTCCAAGTTTCTTCTGTGTGTCAATTTTTACCATCTGTTTCATCAGTGAATTTCACGTATAAATAAATTACAAAGCCCCTATCCTTTTTCAATATTAATCACTAATTCTTTCTGGATTCTTGAAAATCATTAGATTTGTGTTGGTAATTGTGATCTGTAACGTGGAACAAAATCAGACATGTTTTTTTTTGTTTTTTTTGTGGATTCATAATCTGCAGAAAAACTGATAAAAAGCGTATGTGAAAAATGGACATCTGAATGAGGCCTTGGTTTCAGTATGTTAGGGAGTGTGTTTCTGTAGCTACAAGTGACCTTGCCTTTGATGATTGCACTCAGGTCAGAGCCACATTCTTTGATCACATACTTTAGAAATGGCTTACAGTACATATCCCGAAGCTAAACACACATCAGAAGATGACATGAAAAGGTTAAACAGTAGTCTTTAGATACCTGAAGGGTGACACTTGGCACTTGCCGCAGAATGGCTAGCTAAAGGTAGATGGCTAATGTATTGTCTTGGATTATTGTAAGGGTGGATGTTTTTGATATTGAAACATGCTGAATGTATACAGGGGTTGGACAAAATAATGGAAA
>VIAB01026821.1:3121-19436 GCA_009801035.1 Oophaga pumilio
ATCCATCTTATGGTGTGTCGTGGTTTAGTTCTCCAACTCTAGCTGTTTAGTAGTTTACTTCTCCTGCCCCTGCTGTCTATTAGTTTAGTTATCCATCTTATGTTGTGCAGTGGTTTAGTTCTCCAACCCTAGCTGTTTAGTAGTTTAGTTCTCCAACCCCTGTTGTCTAGTAGTTTAGTTATTCATCTTATGGTGTGAAGTGGTTTAGTTCTCCAACTTTAGCTGTTTAGTAATTTAGTTCTCCAACCCCTGTTGTCTAGTAATTTAGTTATCCATCTTATGGTTGTGAAGTGGTTTAGTTCTCCAACTTTAGCTTTTTAGTAATTTAGCTCTCCAACCCCTGTTGTCTAGTAATTTAGTTATCCATCTTATGGTGTGAAGTTGTTTAGTTCTCCAACTCTAGCTGTTTAGTACTTTAGTTCTCCAGCCCCTGTTGTCTAGTTGTTTAGTTACCCATCTTATAATGTGCCCCTGAACTGCCCCTCACACTAGGGGGAGCCCTGTCTTTCCTTAACTTGAGTGTACCCTTGATTGTAGGGAGGCCCAAGTCACCAACCTGTCCCTATCTCCTGTTTAGCCCTGAGCTAAACCCCCAACCCCCATCCCAGGAGGTGAACAGTAGTGGAAACCACAGGCAAAGAACGACAGGGAATAAAGTAAAGTGCACCACAAAGCAAATTAACAGGATGGTAATGTGAGTGAGGGGAACACAATACCAATAGGGAAATGTACAAACAACAAAGTATACTTCACCAAACTTCTAAATAAAGACTTGTGTATCATCAGCTACTCTGACACTGGACCGGTATGCAAGAGACACGCAAGTGCTATAGTCGGCATCCAGGAATGTTCTGAGCCATACTAAAAGGGAGAAGGCGTACCCAGCAGCCTCAGATACTAATCAGAAAGTTAACTCCTGCCAAGCTGAACAACAGTGAACAAACCACAGCCGACGCCCAGAGTCAGGCTTGTCAACAGGAAGGTCTAAGTCTGTGCAACAGACTCCCCAGTGTGAACAGCATCTGAAACCGGCATGACAGCTCTGCAGAATATGTTTGCGATATATAAAGGTTATTATTATTAATAGATTGAAGATGGTGAAGTTCAAGCTCTTAGCTTTGCCGCTTGTAGGAGGAAGTAATCTTTTACGTGAGCACAACTGCACAAACGAGGGTTCGCTGCAGTGATGACACAAGGTAGAGTAGGGTGAAGACGACAAGCTGCTAGACTATGAGAGAGTTGCAGGCGGAGATGTTACAGTGGATTGAGAAAGATGGCGTGTGCTTGGTATCTAAGTTCAGTTAAAAACAGCAGGTATGTCCACTTCCATATCAGCTGACAGGCTCTAAGTCACCCCAACTGTAGGGAGTAAGCAAGTGGAGGTTCTGCGGCCAGAGACCTGTGTGACAACACTTGCCACGGTGAGGGAGCAGTAAGAATTTGAAGATGCGTTTGATGGGGTTGGTGGTATTTGGTGAAGCCCACTAGTCTGCACTTTAGCAGAGTGACATTTCCAGATTAACACATATTGATCACGCATATGCCTGTTCATGCATGTAGTAGTTAAATTATTGAATTTTTTAACTATACTCTGTAGTTTATAACAAAGTTGATAATGTGATTTTTTACATTTTTGTTGGTCTGAAAAAAAGCTAGACAACTGCAGACCTGCGAACGCTGCTGGCCACTGCCAGAGTTAGGGCTAAAGATGCATTGCTTGCTGTGGTTGGATAACTGTCTGCGGGAATCCACAACGTAACCTCCTAGTCCTTCTCCTCCTCCTCTGCTAAGCTACATGCCTCTGGGTATACACCAAGTTTGATCTACTACCTCATCGTCATCTTCTCTGTTCTCCCACTCCTCGCCCTGAGAGTCACCCTCCTCCTCTTCCTGCGCTGACAGCATAGTAAAGTCCGCGAGCGCCTCAAGTTCCCATCTTGTAATAATGTTCCTATCATGGTCTGCATTGTGTAGTTATGTCCCCATTCTGGTCAGCATCTTGTAGTAATGTTCCATTCTGGTCATCATCTTGTAGTCATGTCCCATCCTTGTCACTATCTTATATTAATGTGCCCATCCTGTTTCCCATCATGTAGTAGTTTCCCAAGTGGTGCCAAGTTTCACATACACATAGGGAAAAAATCCTTCTCATCTGACCTTCTTTTCCTTGTTTAACAGGGTCTTCTTCTCCTCGGCAGTACGGGTGTCGCATTGCAGTGACATTACATGCTGCCTGTAGCTGCATGACGATGTCAGCTTCTGGCTGCTGATTGGCTGGCGGCTCATATTGGTATTGTGGCACAGAGACATGGTTTCTTTGTTGCTATACATTTCAATTGAATGTGCGTCCAAAGACACACATTCAACTGAAAAAAATTGCGGATGTCGGCAGTCCCCAGGACTGGGCCACGATCATCATAGGGGATCCGGTGCTTGTGTGACGAATAAAGCAGCCTCAGGTGACACGTGTTTGAGACCCCAGGTTAAACCTTTCTTTGTAAAATGGCAAGAATAACTTCACTCGTACACTATGATTGGGTCTTTTGCAGATGATTATTCTTTTTCAGGAGCTGCTTATGATACATTATAATCTCTTAACTCTTCTGGAAAGCTGAATTAAAAAAATTGGTATATTTATTTATTACATTCTAGTTGTTTTGTGAAAAAGTCATGTTCAATTAACAGGTACTAATTTTATTGGCTTTTTAAAATCATGATAAATACAAATATTCTGAAGCAAAATCAAGTAAAAAAAAATCGAAAACCGTCTGCAAAGAGCAACTGTTCTTTTTATGTAACATCTGTTAGGGCATGTGTTGCATGTTGTGTTAAATAGCGCTTAAAATGTGATCCTTTTTTAATGACTTCAGTAATTCTATTGTACTTTCGTGGCAAACCTTTCATTACTTAATCTTTATTGCACCACTGACACTGTTCATTCTGAATACAAAGCCTTGTAAACTTGCTTATTTTTAGAATGGTGACTCCAGATGCTGTCACCCACTACAGAGCACAAATTACTAAGAACATCTTTAAGTAATTCACAGTTGCTCTATAGACCCTATAAAATCATATAGATTCTATGGGTTTACAGTGAAATAAAATATTCATATAAACTCTGTTCTGATTTAATCACTTAATAAGCTAGAATCAAATTCTCCATTTTCTTGTTATTAAAGTATACACTAGTTCTGTTCCCAAATTCCTCATATTTTGCATCCATTGCAAGTAATGAGGTTTTTGAAATTCCATTCATATATTCATATTCGTTGAGTTCCTTTCTGTAAAAAGCAGACTTTTCAGTACTTTATAAGCCAATCTATAAATGTAGAGTACTGAGGATTTTAGATGAAAGGAATATATACACGATTATTGCCTACAGATGTGTATTGTACTGCTATGGCCAAAAGTTTGGAGACTGACACTAATTTTGGTTTTGACAATTTTTGGTGCTTCAGTGTATTTAGATCATTTATTCAGATGTTTCTATAGCTACTGAAGTATAATTACAAGCATGGCACATGTTTTTATACTTTTATTATCAAATACATCATGTTTATGTAAAAACTTAATATTTACAGTGTTAACTCTTATTTTTCAAGACTTATACAATTCGCCCTGGCATGATGGATTTCAGCTTCTGAGCCCCAGCCTGCAACCAACTCTTGCCTAATCAGTGCTTGGAGTTCTTGCTTAACCCGCTTATGACCTATACACAGCGTCATCAGGAAAACGGACATATGACTCCGTGTATACGGTGAAACATGTGGGGATGACATTTCTATTTTAATATGAATGCCCTGTTTTCTAATTAATGATGGCACCCCGGGATGCTATCATTTGACATTTAGACGCAATGGCACAATGTATATGCATAATACCAGCAAACTAGAGACATGCTTTTTTAACTATTCACTTTCTATATCCTCATTTATTTTAACACGTAATCAAAGTTACGTTTTATGGCCTGTTAGTGAGGAATATCTAGTGGGTATCTCCCTTTTGTACTCAAGCCCTCAGAAGGAATAGTCTCACTGTCTTGGCAGGTCAAGGCTGTGTCCTAACTTTTATTCATTCTGTTCAACGATGTCTTCTTTCCAGTAGTTCACATTACTCCATAGCTCCTACTCGGGAGGCAGAGCCCGGCATCTCTTTGCTTTGCACACACTTATAATAATTAAATAAACATTTTTTTATTTTTCTCATTTGGTTTCACAGCGATTCGGACCCCCTCCTGCATCTTTGTAGGTTGCAGCACAAGCTGAGAAACACAGCCTACACTGACATATATTGGAGAATTTTGAATACTTTAATTTACATTGCATGACCTCATATAACTTGCAGGTTGTATTAATACATAGAGATATATCTGTATATACCAGTGTGTTTATATGTCCCTGTATTCTAGAGAGAAAATAAAAGTAAATTTTTTTCTTCCTATAAAATTACTGAAAAACAAATAAAAATTATTATTTTTATTCAGCTTTTTTTTTTAAAAAGTAAATAAATAAATATATAAACGTCACAAATCAGCAAATAAAATGGACATATTTGGCATCCTTGTATTTGTAACAACCTGTACAATACAGTGTTCAAATAGTTTACGGTGATCGGAAAATGGCATAAAAATTGTTGTGACTGATAACCCCAAAAAATGCAATAAAAATGAAATGCTAAAGCCATGTTCACATGTAGCTTAAATGCTATGTTTTTTCTTCAATTTTTTTCTGCATGTATTCACACTACATGACATAACACCAAATATGTTCTTTATTATTTGATGCATTTTTGGTGCAGATTTGAAGCAATGTTTTGAATGTTTTTGAAATAGTACAGAACAGCTTTGATTCTGCACTTAAAAATGCAACAACATATTTTGTACATGAAATTTTAGGCTCCACACAGAAGCTTAGAGGAAAAAAGTGCACCAAGACTGCACAGTTCAGCCTCATTTTTAGGCCTCCTTCACAAGTCCTGATATTTCCGGCACTTAAAACCGGAATCGGTGTTATTCGTGTCTGTGTGTCATTTGTGTGTCATCCATGTGTCTTCTGTGTGTATGTGTGTCGTCCGTGTGATTTTTGTGTGCACCATCCTTGTAACACATGCTGGAATAGAATGCAGAATAGAAATGACAGATGTTTAGGTGTTAAAGATGTGCAAAGTTAGAGATAAATATATAGATAAATATGGGGTAAATAGATAGAAAGATAGATAGCTTTGCGTGTGTAGTGTACATGTATTAATCTCATAAATAAATGAAAAAAATTATGTTGGTTCCCCCCTATTTTTGATAACCAACAAAAGTAAATTAATTAACCAGAAAAAGGCCAATTTGTAAACGCTCATTCATATATATTCAATCAAATACCCGAAAAAAGTATATGAAAAACAGAGCCAATTTGTAGAAAAATACAAAAACTATTTTATTGAGTAACCAAACAATTTTGAAACGAAGTAACAATCATTATACACAATATAATTGATAAAAGAGAAGGCAAGAAAACCCTAGATACCGTTATTCAAAAAACATGAATGCATAAAGTCATATATCACAGGATACTTGGTATTATGTCAAGAAGAAAAATAATAAATATGGCGATGCTGTGATGTAAACATATAGGACTGTCCATCAAAATGGAAAACAAAAAAGTATAAACATAGAGTGCACAGTGCACATTGTATAAAGATTGTAAATATAATATTTTTATTATCCTATCAATATAGAAGTTCTCAAAGAGTGCAAAATGCAGAGAGATAATATATTAAGTGCTCAAAATGAACAAATGAAAAAGCAAGAGCTGCACTAAATACTATAAAGACGGAGAGTCCCAATATACTACCACAGCATCCCATACATATATATCCAATATATTAGTAGATATAGGGAGGTAAGAAGCCTAAAACAGCAGTCAGAAATAATATATATATATATGGATGTATATATATACTTATATGTTAGGGACCAGGCAGAAAGCCTGTATCCTATAAGTCAATATCAATATATATCAAGGCAAAGCACATGTAAAGTATCATAAAGATGTATATAAACATTAATCAATACATAGGGTAAGTATGAAAATCAGCTGCGCATGAGCAAATGCAATCAAGATTGCTAAAGGCTATAATCCTATATATATTGCAAAAAAGATTATGTACATAAATGTGCTGCTATAACCATTAGCGTGCTATCATATATATATATGCAAACATTGCTGGATAACACTGCTGAAGGTATGTGTAGATGCAACCAAGGTTGCTAAAGGCTATAGTCCCATAATATTGCACAAAGGATTATGTACACACATGTGCTGCTATAATCATAAGCGTACTAACATATATATATGCAAACATTGCTGGATAACACTGCTGCAGGCGAAAATACCATAAATATATTATCCCTGTAATACTGAGTAAACATCTCAGAAAAGTGCATGTGCTGCTATTATCAAAAACGCACTATCATGTAAAGGTGCAAACACTACTGCCATGGTTGAAGGCTGCAACCCCAAGCATATAGCAGGAAAATCCTTCCTATGTGGCCAAAAATGTCATGGCAGTGTGTTAAGTCTGCAGCAAGTATAGACAATAGACAGAGATGTACACAGAGCATCCAAAACTTACTGAATAACGGACAGGAGAGCCCCGACGCGCGTTTCGCTAAGTGCTTCCTCGGGGCAAAAGTAAAGCAGACAGCTTTGGACTGATATTACCAGGCTGGGAACGTCCCTGGTTATTGCGCCCTTCTTAACCTAATAATATCAGCTTGCAGACACCCCAGAATTGGAGCTTCCATTGGATGTGTCAATTTTAGTGCTTTGCCTTGCTCTGCCAGATTGCCCTGGTGCAGTGGCAATTGGAGAAATGGTAGTTGGGGTTAATGTCAGCTGTGATTTGTCAAAAAACAGAACTGATATCAAGCACTGGGGTAATGAAGTAATGAAGAGGTGTCTATCAGACACCCCTATTACTAACTGTGATGCTGAGTCACTACTCACAGTCAAGCTATGAGACAGGGTAGACAGGAGGTCCGAGATCAGATACCAGGAGGGCTCATAGTACCAAGAGGTAACTCAAAGGCGTGGTCATGAAACAGTCCGGGGTCAAAAGACAGAAGGGTACATGAAAGAAGTACAACGCAGGGATATTCAGAGGCCAATTCTAGGGTCATAAGCAAGATCAGAAGAAAGACAATGAGCTAGCACACACACCTAACCAAAGCAAAACTACAACTGACAAGTTGCTGCTCACAACAAGCCAGCTAAATATCTAGCAAATAATTAGAGGATGGGAGTTACCTGAGGAAACGCCCACAGATTAGACGAGATTGAGCAGCAGAGCTGTCAATCAATATGCTAATAGGCCAGCATGCCCAAGGATCAGATTGGATGACTGCACTCCACTCCACACTCCAGGTTCCAAAGGGAGGCTGAGCTGTCGCTCACAGCATCACTAGGCCACAGTCAGTTATGAAACCATGACACTAACCCAGTAATCAAACATAAAAGCATATACACAAAAAATAGTTTATTTGAAAAAACACACCACAAAACCAATTTATAAAAAAAAGCCACGCAGGTCCAACTTTTTCCCGGGAATTCGCAGTAGACCACCGAATTCGACATAGTCGAGAAATATAAGCCTGAAAAGCATAAAAAGAACATACAGTAAAAAGTGAGAAATAAATATAAGAGGCTGTCCCTGGTTCACCAATTCATTTGAAAAAATGTTTTCATGCAGCTCCGACATTGTCCAGCGTTTCCACAATCTGGCCCCGGCAACTGTGAATAGCAATAACGTTACTGCTATGAACAATCACCAGGTACTGACATCAATGCTCATCAGCATTGTGAGGTGTCATTGTGTGCAGCATGAACCAGAGATACCGATGAGCCTTGTCATCAGTACCCGAAGACTGTGAATAGCAGTAACTGGACTGCTATTCACAGTCACAGGGGCTGAATAAGGCTAACGCTGGACTATGTCAGAGCTGCATGTGAACATTTTATCAAATAAACTGGTGAATGAGGGACAATGTCTTGTCATTTTTAGGTTTCTATTTCTCGACTACATCGGATTCGGTAGACTACGTTGGACCTGCATAGGTTTTTTTTCAATAAATTGGTGAACCAGGGAAAGTGACGGGGAGTCTGTCACAGGGCAGTTGAAGAAATACAAGGGACGAGGAACCTGGGCCCCTGAACTGCCCCTAAGGCTAAGGGAGGACCTGTCTTTCCTTAACTTGGGGGTACGCTTAAAGGTAGTGAGGCCCAAGTCCCCGACCTGTCCTTGTCTCCTGTTTAGCCCTGAGCTAAACCCACCAACCCCCTCCCCAGGAGGTGAGACAGGGAATAAAGTGAATTACACCAAAAACAACCAAAAGGAAAGACAGACACCTAAGGGTTAAAACAACTAAACAATAAACACTTAGCTTTCTCTGCTGTTAAGCTCACACAGCAGAGTAAGGCCCCAGATGAGGGAAGCAACTGAAGTACAACTGCTCTCAGCAGCTCCTGGCTCCAGTTAGGTTGGTTTCCAGAGGGAGCAATATTACCAACAGTCAGCTGACAACTCAGGAGACCTTTTAAAGGAAGTGGGAGTGGTCGCCACCTCCCTCTGACAAGACATCAGGCATGCAATTACACCAGTGGCCACTGGGGGAAAAGACTAAGATTAACTCCTGGTGGCCTGAAAGAAAACAGGTCTCAGCATGCAGAGAGAGATCTGCCACAGATCCCAATGTGGATCGTGACAGTCTTTATTCAAATAAAGTATTTTTTTGTGTGTGTGTGCCTTTTTTTTGACAAATCACAGGTGACATCAACTCCAACTACCATTACCCCAATTGCCACCACACCAGGGCAATCGAGAAAAGCAAGTTAAAGCACAGAATTGGCGCCTCTCATGTGATGTTTCACTTCTGGTGCGTCGAATGGCTGGTGTTTTTAGGCTGGGAAGGGCCTAATAACCATTGACCTTTCCAACCTGATAATAGTAGCCTGAAGTTGTCTGCTTTACCTCTGTTGGTTCTCAAAAATACAAGCACAGTACAGTGCATGGTACTGATATTCTCTACCGTACGCCGGTATTCCTCATGGCCATGGCAAGGAAATGATTTGAAGTGATCCATAAATATTTGCATTATAGTGATAATGCGCAGTGTCCTCCCCAATCAAACTTTGATTGTCTATATAAAATTCGGCCAGTGGTTGAGCACTTCAGAATAAAATTTGCTGAGGCATACACACCCCAGAGGGACATCACTATTGATAAATCTCTGGTTCATTTTAAAGGGAGGCTAAAGTTCCAACAATACCTGCTCAGTATGAGGTCCAGGTAATGAATAAAACTGTACAAATTGTGCGAGAGTACCTAAGGGTACACACACAGATTTAGGGTCTAAACTCACCTAGATTAACCCCCATGAATGCCCCCCCATCCTGAGGGTGAGTAGGAAAATTGTGTGGGTATCGCTGCACCCACTGCTGGATAAGGGTTATTATCATATCTACATTGATAACTTTTACACTAGCATCCTGCTCTTCAAGACCCTCTCTGCCAGAGGTACAGTTGCATGTGGCACCGTGCGAAAAAAATTAGCGAGGCCTCCCAAAGACTTTAATTGGGCAAACGCTGAGAAAAGGTGAAAGCAAAGTCCAATGTAGGGACAACATGCTGGTGGTAAAGTATAAGGACAAAAGGGATGCCCTTATCTTGACCACTATACACCGTGACAACAGCTCCCTTGTCACTGTTTTGTTCGTGGACCACAACACAAGTCCCAAAGCCAGATTGTGCCTTGGATTACAATCAGTACAATTCAGATCAAGTCATCCAACCATAAAGTATGGTACAAAAAATTGGCTGTGCACATTGTACAGATGCCAACGTATAATGCTTTTGTGCAGCTCTGATCTGCAGGCAATACGTGGACCTTCCTTCAGTTTCAGGAGGTAGTCAACAAGACCCTAATGTTTGGCACTCAGGAAGTTGAGTATCCCAGTACTTCTGAAACTGATAGTGCCCGTATTGTCCCAGGTCAACATTTCCTAGGACAGGTTCCCCAAACAGTGAGTACAGGACGATCACAAAAACAGTGTAGAATATGCTCCAAAAGGGGAATCCAAAAGGACACACCTTACCATTGTGAAACCTGCCCTGAGAAGCCTGGCCTTTGCATTAAGGATTGCTCCAAAGCACACCACACATCCAAAAATTAATAAAATTAGTTTATACCCTGTTGACACAACACACTTTTGTAATCTGATGTACCCAGCACATCTTACACATAGCACCACATTATAAATTCATACACTAATAAAACGAAAAGCATTATAATCATTACTATAAAACTATGCCTTCAGGGGTGTAGTTTCCAAAGTGGGATCACTTGTGGGGGATTTCCACTATTTAGATGTAACAAGGTAGCAAGGGGTGGTAGTTATGGCCGAGTCGCTTAAAGCTACAGTCCACGAACAGAGTCCACTGAGCAAACAGTCAGCAAGCACCCCGGCCCCTTGCACATAACATAAAATGAACAGGACAGATGTAACCCAGGCGATTTACCTTTTCTCCGCAGTCACTGCAACTCAGGCAAACAGGATCCAGGTACTCAGTTACAATCCAACAGGGATAACTATTCATTGATGAGTAAAGGAGGTAGTAAAAAGTAGAAAAAAGGAAGAAAAATGTAGTTGCCATAAATCAAGTAACCTTTCTGCTAATTCCCTAAGTTCTGTCGCTGTTGAATCAGTGGCAGCAGCAACGGCGGCAGCAATGGCAGCCGCGGCAACAGTCACAGTCCTGTTGTCGATTCCTGGACGCTTATAGTCCTCAGCGGGGCACCACACAGTCCCGTTGCCTGTCTCATTGCCTGTAGTCCTAGGCAGCAGTCTCCACCCACTCCTGGGGTTTGGCCAGCTCCCAGCAGGGGAGCTCGTCTCATGGTAGGCAAGCCTGCATAGGCTCCAACTGAGGAGCGGGAATTTCCTTCTCCTTTTTGGGGCTGTTAACCCAACCCCCTGGGTTAACGCCTCCTGTTCCTGTCTCTAACATACAGGCAATAGCAATAGTGAACATTATCAGACATTACAAACACATCACATACATTACAAGTTAACACAGATCACAACATAGGGATAAAAGAGTAATATAAGACATAAGAAATACAGACATTACTAAACGGGTACACCGCCCGGGTACCACATAAAATGCAAGGGCCCAGCACATGGGAAAGAGGGGGCAGATGAGGGTCCCTGCCACCTCCTTACACCCCTCCCTCCTAAAATATGGTCATGATGGCACCCATGGAACTAAAACGGCACATATATAAAAACTTTAGTGCAACAGCTTTCAGTAAAAGTATCCCTGTCTCTTGTAAAGCGGGACAACATGACCCTGGTCCCCTTGCTCCTGGGACCGTTAAAAACCAGTATTCTTGTCGGATGTCCAACTTATTAACTTATTACACAGGTTTTTTTTAACCTGGTTCGACCCTCGGATTCTTCTGATGGCACTCTTCCCCTCCCTCATTTGAGTGAGCCATGGGATTTTTGATGGTGGTTGGCTGCATATAACATAGGGCTAGTCCAGGGGCAAAAATAGGGCAAAATCTAGGGGCAACACAGTTCAGTTCTGCACACAGAGCTCACTGCAATTAACTCCCATGGGGTTACAGCCCCGTGGTCCAGCAGGGGAAGCGCAAAGGGTGCAGCCAAAAATGGGAAGGAGGGAAAAGAAAATTCTATTCCATTTATGACCATGTCGGCCACCAGTAGTAGAAAGAAAAAAGCAGTTGACAGCACTCTCAGCAGCGGAGCGCACGTACCGAGTCCAAGGAACCAGCTTGGCAATACAACGTGTAGAGAAAAGAGATGAACAGCGTTCATCTCTTTTCTCTACATGTCGGCCACCACTGACGCCTCAGTGCTCTGGCGCCATACAGGGCCCAAAGCCCTCTCAGGAACATGGAACAGTCCTTAGTCCTTATCACAGTTGCAACTGGCACCACCTAAAAATCATTCCTTAAAGGGGCCATATCAGTCTATGTATGGCCGCTGGTTACTGTAGTGGGACGCATGCGGACCCTGTACAATAATGTAAGTGTGGGACAAGGATCCGCTGGAGGAGGAAGAGTCCCCACTATTCCTACGGCCCCATTCACCCTCCAATGGTGGTCCCACTGCTCCCAGAGCTTCCAGCTCTGCTGTCACATTTGCGGCCGCCTCACTGCGTTTAGGCGCCACTTGTTCCTGCACATCCACAAAAACTGTGGCCATGGCAACTGGCCATCCATCATGCTGAGTCTGCAGCGATGGGCTTGCCTCCCATCAAATGTAACAAGGTGGCATGAGGTGATAGTTATGACCGAATCACTTTAAGCTACAGTCCGTGAACAGAGTCCACTGAGCAAACAGTCAGCGAGCACCCCGGCCCCTTGCATATAAAATGAACAGGACAGATGTAACCCAGGCGATTTATCTCTTCTCCAGAGTCACTGCAACTCAGGCAAACAGGATCCAGGGATTCAGTTATAATCCAACAGGGATAACTATTTATTGACGAGTAAAGGAGGTAGTAAAAAGTAGAAAAAAAGAAGAAAAATGTAGTTGCCATAAATCAAGTAACCTTCCTGCTCTTTCCCTAAGTTCTTTCGCTGCTGAATCAGAGGCAGCAGCAATGGCGGCAGCAATGGCAGCCACGGCAACAGTCACAGTCCTTTAGCCGATTCCTGGACGCTTATATTCCTCGGCAGGGCACCACACAGTCCTGGTGTCAGTATCACTGCCTGTGGTCTTGGGCTTCCTGCCATAGGCAAGCCTGCTTGAATCCAACTGAGGAGGCAAGCTCCAACTGAGGAGCAGGAACTTCCTTATCCTTTTTTTGGCTATTAACCCAACCCCCTGGGTTAACCCCTACGGTCCCTGTCTCTAACATACAGGCAATAACCATAGTAAACATTATCAGACATTACAAACATAGCACATATCATTACATTACAAGTTAACACAGATAACAACATAGGGATAAAAGAGTAATACAAGGCATAAGAAATACAGACATTACTAAATGGGTACACCATCCTGGTACCACAGAAAATGCACAGGCCCAGCACACTGGAAAGAGGGGGCAGATGAGGGTCCCTGCCATCTACTTACATAGGCACATCAAGGGCTCTGCAAATGCAACTTGGAGGTTCACTGTGCTCACCACATATCTAAATAAATTCCTTGGGAGGTCTAGTTTCCAAAATGGGGTCACTTGTGGGAGATTTCCACTGTTTAGGCACATCAGGGGCTCTGCCAATGCAACATGACACCCACAGACCATTCCATCAAAGTCTGCAATCCAAAACGTCACTGATTCCATTCCGTGCCCCCAAATAGTGGTTTCCCCCACGTATGGGGTATTAGCATACTTAGGAGAAACTGCTCAACAACTTTAGTGGACCATTTTATTTTTTTTCATTTGTGAAAATAAAAAAATTGTTGCTAAAAGATCATTTTTTGGGAAAAAATGTGATCTTTTATTTTCACGGCTCTACGTTCTAAACTTCTCTGAAGTATCTGGGGGTCAAAGTGTTCACCACACAGCTAGAGAAGTTCCTTGAAGGGTCTATTTTCCAAAATGGATTCACTTATAGGGGTTTTCCAATGTTTAGGCACTTCAGGGGCTCTTGAAACGCAACATGGCGTCTGCGCTCAATTCCAGCCAATTTTACGTTCAAAAAGTCAAAAGATGCTCCTTCGCTTCCAAGCTCTGCCGTGTGCCCAAACAGTGGTTTTCCCCCATATATGGTTTATCTGCATACTCAGGAGAAATTGGTCAACTTCAGTGTTCATTTTCTCTTTTTACACTTGTGAAAATAAAAAAATCATTGCTTAAAGATCATTTTTGTGACTAAAAAGTTAAATGTTCATTTATTCCTTCCACGTTACTTCAGCTCCTGTGAAGCACTTGAAGGTTTAATAAACTTCTTCAATGTGGTTTTGAGTACCTTGAGTGGTGCAGCTTTTAGAATGGTGTCACTTTTGGGAAATTTCTTTCACATAGACCCCTCAAAGTAACTTCAAATGTGATGTGGTCCCTAAAAAAAATGTTTTGTTTAAATTTGTTGAAAAATGATAAATTGCTGGTCAAATTTTAACCCTTATAACTTCCTAACAAAAAAGAATGAGTTCCAAAATTGTGCTGATGTAAAGTAGACATGTGGGAAATTTAATTTATTAACTATTTTGTGCGATATGACTCTCTGATTTAAGGGCATAAAAATTAAAAGTTTGAAAATTGAGAAAATTTCAACATTTTCGCAAAATTTCCATTTATTTCACATATCAAATAAATTTTACTGCTATCATAAAGTACAATATGTCACGAGAAAACATTCTCAGAATCACCAGGATCCATTGATGCAATCCAGAGTTATTACCTCATAATGTGACAGTGGTCAGAATGGTAAAAATTGGTCTGGTCTTTAACCCTTCCTGACTCATGACGCCTACGTCGGCGTCATGAAAACCAGTGGCATCCCGACCCATGACGCCGACGTAGGCGTCATGGTATAAATCATGTTCCTGCAGATCGGGTTACCGGGGTAACTGAAAGGTCACCCGACCTGCAGTAACAAGACCCTTTGTGCATCACCACAGTGGGGGTGGCTTAACCCCCACGTAGCTACGATCGCTCTGATTGGCTGTTAAAAGTGAAACAGGCAATCTGACCGATTTTTAATATTTCACCAATGAAATTTGGTAAAATATTACAATCCAGCTATGGCCGATGCTGCAATAGCATCGACCATGGTTGGAGACCGAGACCAGACCCCCCCCACACTGAGTGACAGCGGCGATCGGCCACCGCCACCGATTGATGGCAGCGATCGGTCATCGCCGTCACTATCTGCTCCCCTGCGCTCCGGTCCTCTCCCCTCCTCCTTGCCTCCGCACCGCCTCAGCTTCCGACCCCCCTCAGCTCCCCTCACCTCTTCCGGTCTTCTGGCTTCCCTGGATCTGTCCCGGCGTCCGTCCGGGACTCTTCATGGGCGCCGCCATCTTAGAAAATGGAAGTCGCATGCGCAGTGCTCCCGCCGGCCGGTGCATGCACAGTGCGCCCTCCAGGGTCCATAAATTTATTTTGATCACTGTGATAAACTCTCACAGTGATCAAAATAAATAAAATAGTAAATAAAAGCCCCTTTATCACCCCCATTGGTAGGGACGAAAAATAAAATAAAGAAAATATATATATTTTTTTCTATTAGGATTAGAATTACAGTTAGGGTTAGGTTAGGGTTAGAGTTAGGGTTAGCATTAGGGTTAGACTGGATTCATATTATTCTGGCAGTCTGTTAGACGGACTGCGCTACACCACGGTATAAAGCGGTGTAACGCAGTCCGTTAACGCTGCCATTCACCCCCTTTTGCGTGCGCATCGCGATGCATGCCGTAAAGCGGCATGCGTTCGCGACATGCTGTCATTCAGTGACGGAGCCTCGGACGCGGGCTGCAGCGTCTGGGCTCCATCACCGCTAGCGCAGATTAATCATCTGCTAATTCATCTGCGCTAGCGGGTATAGCATAACGCGATCGTGTTATGCTATACCGTTGCCAGCCCGTCAACGCTATGTGTTGAACAGGCTGGTAAAACGTAATTTGAACCTAGCCTTTAGCATTAGGGTTAGAATTAGGGTTAGTGTTAGCCTTAGGGTTAGGCTGGGTTCATATTGCGTTATGGCAGTCCGCTAGACGCTATGTGTTGAACGGGCTGGTAAAATGTAATGTGAACCTAGCCTTTAGTATTAGGGTTAGAATTATGGTTAGGGTTAGAATTAGGGTTACGGTTAG
The DNA here is from genome assembly GCA_009801035.1 of Oophaga pumilio. Lineage (NCBI taxonomy): Eukaryota > Metazoa > Chordata > Amphibia > Anura > Dendrobatidae > Oophaga > Oophaga pumilio. Next base: position 18,964 of record VIAB01026821.1, read on the forward strand.
AATTAGGGTTAGGGTTGGAATTTGGGTTAGGGTTGGAATTAGGGTTACAGTTAGAATAAGGGTTAGGGTTGGAATTAGGGTTAGGGTTGGGATTAGGGTTAGGCTTGTGGTTAGGGCTAGAGTTAGTATTAGTGTTAGGGGTATTTTGGGGTTAGGGTTGGGATTAGGTTTAGGGGTGTGTTGTGGTTAGGGTTATGGTTAGGGTTTGGATTAGGGTTAGAGGTGTGTAGGGGTTAGGGTTGTGTTTAGGGTTGTGTTGGGGTTAGAATTGGAGTTAGAATTGAGTGGTTTCCACTATTTAGGCACATTAGTGGGTCTCCAAACGCGACATGGTGCCACCATTGATTCCTGCAAATTTTGCGCTCAAAAAGTCAAACAGTGCTCCCTTTATTCCGATCCCCGACGTGTGCCCAGACAGTGATTTACCCACACAAATGGGGTATCAGCGTACTCAGGAAAAATTGTACAACAAC
>VIAB01026822.1:1173-12212 GCA_009801035.1 Oophaga pumilio
TCGGCAACTCAGTAGCCACTTTGGCACTTTCGGCAACTCAGTAGGCACTTCTGCCACTTGGTAGCCACTTTAGCCTTGTTGACACATGCTGCCACTTTGCCTCGGGGGCCACTTTGGCGCTCCAGGCCCCTAAGGGGCCACTTTGGCACACTGGGCTTCTTAAGCCACTTTGGCGTCCGTGGGGCTTTTCACCAGATGCAAAATTGAACAACCTTACGTGTGCAGTGATTTTCTTTGTATTTATAGTGTTAGGACCATCCGGTTCCTTCTCACTAGCACTGTACAACCACAACTTCTTTAGTCGAGTGCTGACCATTCATCTATATCTAGTTATACATCTTGTTTGTTCTACCCAAGTGCATGACCTTACATTTATCCCCATTAAAGCTCATTTGCCATTTATCAGCCCAAGCTTCTAGTTTACATAAATCCTCCTGTAATATAAAATTGTCCTCCTCTGTATTGATTACCTTGCAGAGTTTAGTGTCATTGAAATACTTCTCTGTGTGCCCCCAAAAAGGTCATTAATAAATGTTAGAGAAGCGGCCCCAATACTGACCCCTGTGGTACCCCACTGCTAACTGTGACCCAGTCCGAGTGTGCCCCATTAATAACCACCCTTTGTTTCCTATCCACGAGCCAGTTCTTAACCCACTTACACATATTTTCTCCTATCCCCATTGTTCTCATTTTATGTATCAACCTTTTGTGTGGCACCATATCAAAAGCTTTTGAAAAGTCCATGTACGCCAAGTCCACTGTTTTCCCTTGGTCCTGTCCGGAACTTACCTCTTCATAGAAACTCATCAGATTAGTCAAACCCATGTTGATATTGGGTCATGAGGTTATTTTTCTTCAGATACTCCAGTATGGTATCCCTTAGAAAACCCTCCAGGATTTTACCCACAGTAGATGTTAAGCTCACTGGCCTATAATTTCCAGGTTCAGTTTTTGTCCCCTTTTTGAATATTGGCACCACATTTGCTATACGCCAGTCCTGTGGTACAGACCCCATTATTATGGAATCTTTAAAGATTAAAAATAATGGTCTATCTATGACTGTACTCAATTCCTGCAGTACTCGGGGGTGTATCCCATCTGGACCCAGGAATTTGTAAATTTTAGTGATTTTTAGACGCTGTCGTACTTCCTGCTGGGTTAAGCAGGTGACATTTAATGGAGAATTTTTGTTATCAGTGATCATGTTATCAGTCATGGGATTTTCTTGTGTAAATACTGTTGAAAAAGTCATTTAGCATATTGGCTTTTTTCCTCATCCACCATTACACCCAGACTATTTTTAAGGGGACCAACACAATCATTTTTTAGTTTCTTACTATTTATGTAGTGTAGGTAAAGAAGATTTTGGGATTATATTTACTTTCTCTGGCAATGAGTCTCTCTGTCTCAATCTTTGCTGTCTTGATTTGCTTTTTTACAGAATTTATTTAATCTTCTGTATTTATTTAATGACTCATCACTACCTACTTGCTTTAATTCCCTAAACGCTTTCTTTTTGTCACTTATTGCGCCCCTTACAGCTCTATTTAGCCATAGTGGTTTCCTCCAATTTCTAGCATGTTTATTCCCATAGGACAGTGATGGCGAACCTTGGCACTCCAGCTGTTGGAGAACTAGAACTCCCAGCTTGCCTCAACTGCTGCAGGTTGCAAGGGCATGCTGGGAGTTGTAGTTTTACAACAGCTGGAGTGCCAAGGTTAGCCATCACTGCCATAGGGTATATACTGTGCACAGGTCCTATTCAGGATGCTAATAAGCGTCTCCCATTTTCTTTGTGTATTCGCCTTCCTGAAGTTTAGTGTCCTTGTAACCCCTCTACTACACATCTTATTAAAGGATACATGAAAACTTATTATTTTGTGATCACTATTACCCAAGTGACCCCCAACCCTTTTATTTGATATGCGGTCTGGCCTGTTGGTTAACCCCTTTCTGGCATGCGACGTACTATCCTATCCCGTCCATGTTACCTGGGCCCGTATGACCAGGGACGGGATAGTACGTTGCATGCGATCGGACGCGCTCCAGGGGGGATCGCGGCCGGTTGTCAGCTGATTATCACATAACCCCTGGCACACCGCAATCAAACATGATCGTGGTGTACCGGGGGCACAGGGGAGCATTGCGCAGGGAAGGGACTCCATGCGTACTCACCTGAGACCCTCAGAACAGCGTGATGTGACTGCGCTGTTCTGAAGGCCTCTTCCCTGCAGACCCCCGGATCCAAGATTGCTGCTGGGTCCTGCAGGCAGCCTGCACCAGTGCCTGTGAGATCTGTGTCTGACTCTAAAAATATATACAGAGATTTACAATTATCCCTAGACTGTGTACAGCTGTACGCTTCTGATACATTACCCTTTTTCTGCTTTTTATATTCTTGTCTAATCCATACTGAGCCTGTGAGCATCTGTGTCTTACGCAGGAAATATATACAGAGATTTACAATTACCTATAGACTGTATACAGCTGTACGCTTCTGATGCATTACTCTTTTTCTGCTTTTTATATTCTGGTGTAATCCATACTGAGCCTGTGAGAGTCTGTGTCTGACTCTAAAAATATATACTGAGATTTACAATTATCCCTAGACTGTATACAGCTGTACGCGTCTGATACGTTACCCTTTTTCTGCTTTTTATATTCTGGTGTAATCCATACTGAGCCTGTGAGAGTCTGTGTCTGACTCTAAAAATGTATACAGAGATTTACAATTATCCCTAGACTGTATACAGCTGTACGCTTCTGATACATTACCTTTTTTCTGCATTTTATATTCTGGTCTAATCCATACTGAGCCTGTGAGCGTCTGTGTTACTCAGGAAATATATACTGAGATTTACAGTTACCCATAGACTGTATACAGCTGTACGCTTCTTATACATTACACTTTTTCTGCTTTTTATATTCTGATCTAATCCATACTGAGCAGCCTGTGAGCATCTGTGTGTTACTTCGGAAATATATACGGAGATTTAAAATTACCCCAACACTGTATACAGCTGTACGCTTGTGATACAGTACCCTTTTTCTGCTTTTTATATTCTTGTGTAATCCATACTGAGCCTGTGAGAGTCTGTCTGACTATGGAAATATATACGGAGATTTAGAAATATCCCTAGACTGTATACAGCTGTACGCTTCTGATACCCTTTTTCTGCTTTTTATATTCTGGTGTAATCCTTACTGAGCCTGTGAGAGTCCGTCTGACTATGGAAATATATACGGAGATTTAGAATTTTCCCCTTCACCATATACAGCTGTACGCTTATGATACGGTACCATATATCTGCTGGTATTTTGGGTACATTTTCCCAAACATGAGGAAGTATGGTGGAAGAGGCTGTGGGCGTGGGGGTGCAGCTGGTACTTGTGGTGGTGCATCTGCTGGTTGTGCCAAAAGCACAATAGCACCTAAGGCAGGAGGTGTTGCGCCTGCGTCATCGTCTGGCTCCAGAAGGCCTGGAAGGCTCGCTTTTCTGGGAGTAGGTAAACTGCTTTTAAGGCCTCTTTCACACATCCGTCTTTTTGTATCAGGCATGATCCGTCCTATGCCTGAAGGGACGGATCCGGCGCTGAAACACAAAAACTGATGCAACGGATCCGTTTTTTTGCTGGATCCGACCTGAACTTTTGAACCCAGAAATTGCCGGATTGCAAAAAAGTCTGATCCAGTTCCATTGAATTATATTGTTTCCGGCCGCCTGATGCGCTGCATCAGGCAGCTCCGGCAAAAAAAAAAAACCTTACATGCTGCGTTGTCCGGCCGCCGGAATGTACATTTCCGCCGGATCCGGACAAAAACGGATACAACACACTGACATGCGGCGCTAATGAAAGTCAATGCAAAAAAAAAAACCGCATCCGGCATTACATTTCGCCGGATGCGGTTGGACAAAAAAATGCCGGAGGGCGCCGTCAGGCGCACAACGGATGTGTGAAAGAGGCCTAAAGCCGGAGCATCAGGATCAAGTTTTGTCTGACATTACCAAAACAGCCTCCAGCTCTATCGACTCCTCTTCTGAAGTTTCAAAAAATGCCGGCACCTGGTCAGGAACAACACTTCTCCTTGTGTCCTTCTACTCCACCAAAAGTGAAGAATGCGGCAGGCCACACTTCACATTACTCCATGGAGCTCTTTTCACATACCATGCCGGGGTTATCAAGTCAAATCCTGAATTCCCCAGTACAAGATGAATCTGACATGGAGTGCACTGATGCACAGCCACTGCTATATGATTCTGCTGATACATTCACCAAGAGCACTACATTGCCCACGCAGTTTACTGAGCCAGAATCTGACCCTGATGAAACTCAGGTGCCTCTTCCCGCATTCTATACTACCTTACACGGTGACACAGAGGAAGGTGCAGATGAAATTGAGGAGGAGGTGAAGGATGACCCAGTTGTTGACCCGGATTGGCATCCATTGGGGGAAGAGAGTGCTGCTGGCAATAGCTCAAAAGAGAAGGATCCGTAGCAGACATCGACATCGCAGCAGCCGTTATCTGGCAGGCCCGTAGCTGTCCAAAAACGTCTTAAAAAAAGAGTTGCAGGACAGCTTGGACAGACTGTCAAATTAGCACAGCGTGCAAGCCCTGAAGATTTATACCATAGTAGGAAGAGTTCAGTGTGGCACTTTTTTGATCAAAATCCTATTGATGATGCAAAGGTTATCTGTAAGAAGTGCGGAAGGACGTTTAGCCGAGGGAAAAATCTCCGAAATTTGAATACCAGTTGCATGCTTAGACATTTAATCACTTGCAAGCGTGGACGGACTACAAAACCTCAGGTAGCACATGTGCACCTGCTCCGACTGAAGGTAGGCAGCAACGCTCCATTGCTTCCCCCACTGTAAGCCCACCGGTTAGCACACCACCAGTAAGAAATGTTGAGGTGTCGTCGCAAGGCCAAAGCAGTCAGGGAATCACAATGTTTTTGCAACTAAAGACTGAATCTAGGCCATCACCACCACCAACCCCCTTTCAGTCTGTCATGTCCACCGCTAGTTCACCCATATGCAGCTCTCAAGTCCAGCTCACCGTAGCAGACCCTCTGAGTAGGACAAGAAAGTACTCATCCTCTCATCCGCGTACACTGGCTTTGAGCGCCTACATTGCTAAACTGAACTCATTAGAGATGATGCCCTTCCGTTTTTGCGCAGCGTTCAGAGAGCTCATGGCCTACGCTGTCCCATGCTATGACCTACCCAGTCAGCACTTCTTTTCTAGAAAAGCCATCCCTGCCCTGCATTGTCCATGCACTCAAACAATGTGAGTGGGAAGGTGCACCTCACAACAGACGCATGTTCCAGTAGGCATGGCCTGGGCCATTACGTGTCCATCACTGCACACTGGGTGAATGTGGTGGATGCAGGGTCCACAGGGGACAGCGGCAGTGGGACAGTGCTGCCTAGCCCACGGTATAGGCAACAATTGTCTGTAGGCGTTCGACCCTCCTCCAGAAGCGAAAGCTCGTCGACAGAGCGGAGTCGCACGAGCACTGCATCCGCAGCGGTCCGTGTTGCACACGAGGTGTCCCACTATCGAACAGCTAGTGGTAAGTGTCAGCAGGCTGTTTTAAAGATGATGTCTTTGGGCGACAGCAAACACACCGTGGAGGTACTGGCCGACTACTTGCAGCGAGAAACTGAGTCATGGCTGACAGCTTGCACCAGGCAAGGTAGTCAGTGGTAACGGCCGTAATTTTGTGGCGGCCATAGCCCTGACAAAACTCAAACACATACCTTGCCTCGCTCACATCTTGAACCTAGTGGTGCAGTAGTTCCTAAATAGTTATCTGGAGTTAACAGCCCTGCTCTTTAAGGTGTGAAGACTCTGCTCGCACATCCATCGCTCGCCAGTAGACTCCTGTTTGCAGAGGCTGCAGCGATCGCTCCACCTCCCCAAGCACTGCCTAATCATAGATGTTACAACAAGGTGGACTCCACCATGCACAAGGTTGAGAGGCTGTGCGAACAGAGGCAGGCTGTAATGCATTTGTGGGAGGATACACGGGCAGGTAGTTTTAGGGCAGACATGGAGTTGTCGGGTGTCCAGTGGTCAAAGCTGAAAGACCTCCGTAAGGTCCTTCAGTGTTTTGAGGAATACACATGGTTGGTAAGCGCAGACAACGCCATCATAAGCTTGAGCATCCCACTTACGCGTCTGCTCATGCAAACTTTGACGCACATTAAGGATCAGGCGTCTGCAGCGGAGGAGGAGGAGTAGGAGGAGGAGGGAAGCCTTGATGACAGTGAGGCATTGTCTGCTCAGGGAACTGTCCTGGACAAGGTGGATGAAGAAGAGAAGGAGGATTAGGGGGATGATTATTTTGGGAAGGATGATGCTTCTCAGGGGGCAAGAGAAAATGTTGGCTTGCCAAGGGTTACGTTCAGGGTTTGTGCGTGACTGGAGGGATGTGGATTTGGCAGAAAGTGCTCCTCCACCCACCACTGGCAGTGCATCATTGACACCTGGAACATTGGCCCACATGTGTGATTGTCTTGCGAATCCTAAAAAGTGACCCCCGCATTGCCAAAATTATGAAGTATGACGACTACTGGTTGGCCAGCATCCTTGATCCACGCTATAAAGGCAAATTACAGAACATCATGCCACAAGAGAACCTAGAGCTAATATTGGCAAACAAACAAGCAACTCTGGTAAACCATTTGTTAGAGGCATTCCCAGCACACAGCAGCGGTGCAGGTTCCAACATGAGTCGTACTGGGCCAAATGGAAGAGGTGTTCTTGGTGCACACAGCCGAAGTGGCGTTGGAGACTGATTGCTAAAGTAACGCTCAAACTACTAGTAATACTGAATCGATTGCAACAGATAGGAGACAGCAGTTGTCAACTATGGTTAAAAATTACCTCTCCTCCCTTATCGATGTTCTCCCTCACAGTTCATTCCTCTTTGACTACTGGGCCTGGAAACTGGACACCTGGTCTGAATTGGCACAATATGCCTTACAGGAGCTCGCTTGCCCTGCTGGTAGTGTGCTATCAGAGTCTTCATTGCAGCTGGATCAATCCTAACAGAAAGAAGGACCTGGCTGTCGACCCAAAATGTTGATCTCCTCTTCATTAAAATGAACCATGCCTGGGTTTCAAAGGATTTTGTACCACCTTGCTCTGACACATAGGTTGCCCTGCAAAATGGCTCGCTTTGTCCTCCTCTTCCTCCGACTTCTCCAATTCCTCCATTTGCAGCTGCTGAACTTCCAGCCTACACATCAACATATGCCAGTTTTTCCACCTCCCTAACTGGGCTGTTTGCCCTGAGCAGGTGGGGGGGCCCACTCGTGGGCGACGGCACTGGCACAGGGCCCCTCATAGTACGCCGGTGTCTCTGACGGTGGGGGGGGCCCCCCTGCTTGCTCAGGGCCCCAGCACTTGCAATACTTACCTCTCCCTGCTCCACTGCTGTGACGTCTTTCGCATTTCCTGACGGTGACATTCAGGTCAGAGAGCGCAATGATGTCACGTCTTTACGCCCTCTGCCTGAACAGTCCAAGTGCAGAGAGCTGGAAGATGGTGACGCTGAGAAGTCCAGAGTAGAGGAGTGCCCAGCGAGGAGAGGTATTTCAATTTTTTTAATGTTTGGACCAATATATGGGGAGCGTTATACGCTGGAAAATTATATATGGGGCCCATCATATACTTGAGCATCATATGGGGCCCATTAGATATGGAGCATTATATAGGCACATTATACACTGGAGCATCATGCATGGGGCCCATCATACACTGGAGCATCATATACGGGGCCCATTATACACTGGAGCATTATAAATGGGGCCCATCATACACTGGAGCATCATCCATGGGGCCCATCATATACTGGAGCATCATATGGGGCCCATTATATCTGGAGCATTATATATGCCCATCATACACTGTAGCATCATTCATGGGGCCCATCTCTCCTCTCTCTCATCTCTCCTCCTCTCGTCTCTCTCTCCTCTCTCCCTTCCTACTCTCCTTTCCTCTCTTCTCTCTCCTCTTCTCTCTACTCTCCTCTTTCCTCTCTCCTCTCCTCTCTCTCCTCTCCCTTTCTACTCTCCTTTCCACTCCTCTCTACTCACTCCTCTCTCTCTCCTTTCTGCTCTCTCATTTCTCTCCTCTCTCCTCTGTCTCTCTCCTCTCTCTCTCCTCTCTGCTTTCTCTCTACTCTCTCCTCCCTCTCTTCTCTCTCCTCTCCTCTCACGTCTCCTCTCTCCCCTCTTTCTCTACTCTCCTCTCTCTGCTCTCTCTGCTTTCTCTCTGATCTCTCTCTCCTTTCTCTCCCCTCTCTCCTCTCTTTCCTCTCTCTTCTCTCCACTCCTTTCTCTCCGCTCTCCTCTCTGCTGTCTTCTCTCTAGTCTCTCCTCTCTTCTCTCTCCACTCTCTTCTCTCCACTCTCTCCTCTCTCCTCGCTCTCCTCTCTCTCCTCGCTCTGCTCTCTCTCCTCGCTCTGCTCTCTCTCCTCGCTCTACTTTCTATCCTCTCTCCTCTCTGTCCTCTCCTCTCTTCTCTCTGCTTTCTCTCTCCTTTCTCTCTCCTTTCTCTCTCCTCTCTCTCTCCTCTCTCCCTTCCTACTCTCCTTTCCTCTCACCTCTCTTCTCTCATCGTCTTTCTCCTCTCTCCTCTCTCCTTTCCTACTCTCCTTTCCTCTCTTCTCTCTCCTCTCTATCTTATCTCTCCTCTGTCGTTTCTCCTCTCTCATCTCTCTCCTCTCTTCTCTCCTTTCTCTACTCTCTCTTCTCAACTCTCTCCTCTCTCCCTCATCTCTCCCTCTCCTCTTTTCTCTCTCCTCTCCCGTCTCTCCTCTCGTCTCTCTCCTCTCTATCCCCTTTCTCTCCTCCTCTCTCCTCTCTCTTTTCTCTCCGTCTCCTCTCTCTGCTCTCTCCTCTCTCTGCTCTCTGCTCTCTCCTCTCTCTGCTCTCTCCTCTCCCTTCCTACTCTCCTTTCCTCTCCTCTCTTCTCTCTCCTCTCTCCTTTCTCCTCCTCTCTCCTCTTCTCTCTCCCTTTCTACTCTCCTTTCCTCTTCTGTCTCCTCTCCTCTTTCCTCTCCTCCTCTCTCCTCTCTTCTCTCTCCCTTTCTACTCTCCTTTCCTCTTCTCTCTCCTCTCCTCTTTCCTCTCCTCTCCTCCTCTTCTCTTCTCTCTCCTCTTTCCCTCTGCTCTCTTCTCTCTCCTCTCCTCTTTCCTCTCCTCTCCTCCTCTCTTCTCTTCTCTCTCCTCTTTCCCTCTGCTCTCTTCTCTCTCCTCTCGTCTCTCCTTTCTGTCCCCTCTCTTCTCTCTCCTCTTTCCTCTTTCCACTCTCTCTCCTCGCTCTCCTCTCTCTCATCTCTCCTCTCTCTCTGCTCTCTCCTCGCTCTCTGCTCTCTCTCCTTTCTCTATTTGCTTCCTCTCCTTTCTCCTCTCTCTCTCCTCTGTCTCTCCTCTCTCTGTCCTCTCTCCTCTCCTCTCTCCTCTTGTCTCTCCTCTTTCTTCCTACTCTCCTCTCTCCCTTCCTACTCTCCTTTCCTCTCTTCTCTTCTTTCTCCTTTCTTCTCTCCTCTCTCTCCTCTCGTCTCTCCTCTCTCCCTTCCTACTCTCCTTTCCTCTCCTCTCCTCTCTTCTCTCTCCTCTTCTCTCTCCTCTCCTCTCTCCCTTCCTACTCTCCTCTCTTCTCTCTCCTTTCCTCATCTCTCCTCATCTCTCTCCTCTCCCTCTCCTCTCTCTCCTCTCCCTTTTTACTCTCCTTTCCTCTCCTCTCTTCTCTCTCCTCTCTCCCTTCCTACTCTCTTCTCTCTCTCCTCTCCCTCTCCGCTCCCTTTTTACTCTCCTCTCTCTCCTCTCCTTTCTCTCCTCTCTCTCCTCTCCTCTCTGTCCCCTCTCCTATCTCTCCTCTCTTCTCTCCTCTCCTCTCTCCTCTTTCCACTCTCCTCTCCTCTTTCCACTCTCATCTCCTCTTTCCACTCTTTCTCTCCTCTCTCTCTCCTCTTTTCTCTCTTTTCAATTATCTCTCTGCTCTCTCTCTCCTCTGTCTGCTCTCTCTCTCCTCTCTCTGCTCTCTCTCTCCTTTCTCTCCTCTCTCCTCTCTCTCCTTTTCTCTCTCCTCTCTCTCTCTCCTCTCTCTCTCCTCTCTCCCTTCCTACTCTCCTTTCCGCTCTAACCTCTTCTCCTCTCGTCTCTCTCCTCTCCCTTCCTACTCTCCTTTCCTCTTTCTCCTCTCTTCTCTCCTCTGTCGTTTCTCCTCTCTTCTCTCTCTCCTTCTCTCCTTTCTCTCCTCTCCTCTCTCGTCTCTTAACTCTCTCCTCTCTCCCTCTCCTCTCTTCTCTCTCCTCTCTCGTCTCTCCTCTCGTCTCTCTCCTCTCTGTCCCCTCTCTCTCTCCTCTCTTCTCTCTTCTCTCCTCTCTCCTCTTTCCACTCTTCTCTCTCCTCTCCCCTCTTTCCACTCTCTCCTCTCTTTTCTCTCCGTCTCCTTTCTCTCTCCTCTCTGCTCTCCTCTCCTCTCTCCCTTCCTACTCTCCTCTCCTCTCTCCCTTCCTACTCTCCTCTCTCTCCTCTCTCCCTTCCTACTCTCCTTTCCTCTCTTCTCTCCTCTCCTCTCTCCCTTCCTACTCTTCTCTCTCTCTCCTCTCTCCCTTCCTACTCTCCTTTCCTCTCTTCTCTCCTCTCTATCTTATCTCTCCTGTCGTTTCTCATCTCTCCTCTCCTTTCTCTCCTATCATCTCTCGTCTCTTAACTCTCTCCCTCCTCTCTTCTCTCTCCTGCCTCCTATCTCTCATCTCTCTCCTCTCCTCTAGCTCATCTCTTTTCTGTCGTTTCTCCTCTCTTCTTTCTCTCTCTCCGTCTCTCCTCTCTAGTCTTTCCTCTCCTCTCTCGTCTCTCCTCTCCTCTGTATCTAGTCTCTTCTCTCTCTCTCCTCTCTCTCATCTTCCTCTTCTTTCTCTCTCTGTGTAGTTTCCAAGATAGGTTTATTTGCTCCACTGTTTAGACACATCAAGCTCTCTCTTAAAGGGAGTCTGTCACCCCATTTTTGGACTATGAG
>VIAB01026825.1:17059-27120 GCA_009801035.1 Oophaga pumilio
TATTGGCCCATTAGACATTGCAGTCATTATAGTTTAGAATTTTTTCTAGCTGCAGAACACCTTGTGTTATAAGTGTTTATAATAAAAATGATTATTATTTATTCGATTCTAAACACTTTTACACAATTAGGGTAGGTTTACACTAGGTATCTTTTCAGTGTTTTTTCTTGTGTTTTTTTGTGCGGTATTGGCATGCTTGATTTGTCTCTTGTGCATGCTTATAAAGTTTAGTGTTGGAAAAAAAAGTCCTATTGTATAGAATCAGGTTTTGGCACAAATTGCCAACACCAATGCTGGTAACTGTGCATCAATAGTTTTGTCTATAGCAGCTCAGTCTCCAGAAACCCGATTCATTAACATTACGGTTTTGCATCCCAGACTTAACGAAGGGAGCGCTGGTGTATTTATAAGTGCTGAGGGCTGCTGTACATTTCAATCATTTGGCCATGCCCTGTCTAGCCTGAGCTCCAACCACTTATCAAACACGATGGCAGAGCTGACTCGGACTGGCATAGAAATGCCAAAAGTTGCAAAATTCAGGTACACCATGCAGTGGCAAGCATTCTCGCCCATCACATTGTGGGATTCTGGGTCTCTTTGCCTACATTAGGCTTCTCTCAGATAAGGTAGCAAAAGCCTACTGACAGATTCCTTTTAAGCACAAAAGTATAATATACAGTTTATATATAGTGATGAGCAAGTATGCTCGTTGCTCGGGTGATCTCCGAGTATTTGGGCGTGCTCAAACATTTAGTATGTGTCGCCGCAGCTGCATGATTTGCAGCTGCTTTACAGCCTAAATACATGTGGGGATTCCCTAACAAACAGGCATTCCCCACATGTATTCAGGCTGTCTAGCAGCCGCAAATCATGCAGCTGCGGCGACACATACTAAATCTCCGAGTACGCCCAAATACTCGGAGATCACCGAACAACGAGCATACTCGCTCATCACTAATAGTGATATATTAATGTACTATGTTATCACTGTTCTATGTATTGCCTTTGGAAGATTCAATATATCATACGTATGGATTTATTTGACTTTATATATGACTTTATTAAAGAGGTTGCACCCCGCTGATTATCTATTCGTAGTGTCGGCAGCGGCCGGAACTGCACAGTTGTGGAGCTCAAAACCATAAAAAGCGGATTAAAAAAAATCCAAAATTCAAGAAAACACCACCAAAAACAGGCAGAGATGCTTACCTGTCTGAAAAGGCCTCAATACTGATGCACTGACAGAGTGCAGCGGACTCAAGTAAAATGGCGACTACACAGGTGCATTAATACCAAATTAAACAGCCAGCCTTCAATCAGGGATTGGCCGTGTGGTACACCAGTGCACAAAAGTACAATCTGTATATGGCAATGTTCACACTAGGAATGCAGAGCGTCTATGGCCTCTGTTCACACTGGATGCATTATAGTTAACACTGGGCAGCCCGCATAAGGCGTAATTAATAGGCTGTGTACCAGACGCTCTGCATTCCTAGTGTGAACATTTCCATATACAGATTGTACTTTTGTGCACTGGTGTACCACACGGCCAATCACTGATTGAAGGCTGGCTGTTTAATTTGGTATTAATGCACCTGTGTAGTCGCCATTTTACTTGAGTCCGCTGCACTCTGTCAGTGCATCAGTATTGAGGCCTTTTCAGACAGGTAAGCATCTCGCCTGTTTTTGGTACAGTTGTGGAGCTGCCCAGCATAGTTCTGTCTGTATTGTGGCTGCTGCACTTCCGCCACCTATTCAAATCAATAAGGGGCAGATGTGCAGAACTCGGCCGCGGCCACTGTACAGTAGACAGTTGTGCAGCTCCATAACTGAGCAGCTGATCAGCGGGGGTGCCGTGTGTTGCACCCCCACCGATCAGATATTGATGATGTAAGGATTGGTCATCAATGTTAAACCCCTATAATTGTTAATTATTATGTTATGTGGTTGTTATATTAGTTGTTACACTATTTAAATTTACCTGTCTCCCAGGACACAGCTTAAAAAAGGTTCCTCGTAAAACTGAAATGTTGCATGTGTTTTTGATATGGGAAAAAATCCTTTCCCTGGAATATTGGAGTGCTGCCAATGTTGTCTAATATATATATATTTAGGGTGGGTCTGACCTCTTCTAGGCCCTGTTCACACTGCATTCATGCTGTGCATATATGAATCTGTCGGCCGATTCGTTTGTCTGAGTTCCCGAAAAACAGAATTCATACAGAACCATCTATGGAAATATAGAGAGCAATAACGCGAACGGAGTTCAACTGGACAGTGCTCATCTTTTCAGACTGGTAAAAGAACATCGTCCTATTTTCCTTCACAAATACATACCGTAATAGACTAAGTAGTCGAGCATCCAAAGGAAGAGAAATATTAAACTCATATTGATTGAAAATTAATTTAAAAAGGTGAATAGAAGTTAAACCCAATTAGGAAATAGGAGACTCCGGGTCTACGCATTCCGAGTTAATACAGGACTCTTAGCTATGACGAAATGATTAAAAGTTCAGTATGGGCTTGAAATATAGATCATTGTTGGTTTTTACATCTTTTTTTATAATTATTTTGCATTAAATGTGAGTTTTAATATATCTTTACCTGGACTAACTTGTTCTATTTTCTTTCATATGTTTGTCCAGGAATTGGCCTGGAGTTTATCCGTGCACCATGCCCTTAATTAAACTGCAGTACGTCAAATGGAATATTGGTGAACTGTTGAAACCATTTTCTAGATTTTTGTGCACTATATTTTTGTGCCTGTTTAAAAAGATGGACAGTTCCAGAGTGATTAACGCAATGTATAATCACAATGTGAACAGGGCCTTATCACCTCTGTTGCTTAAACTAAGGGGCCCAAATTATTTTTCATGACCAGAGAGAAGGATGAGCTTAAGATGGCTCTCACCACTAAGATAAATGGGACTTTCAAAATGCCCAAAAATGCTCAGTCTCATATTACTGACCATCCTGTATCTTCACCAATCAGCCACATTCACTTCATTACTTACACAGGCAAGTTCCATACATAATGTTACTGTCTTCCCAGGAACTCCAGCAGTCATGCTGATACTGCTCAAAGAGTCGATGAATACTTTATGAGTCAATAAAAAGTAGAATGGATGATAATATTTGTGGATCCTGGGAAAATTAAAGTAATGATGGTTGGAGCTCAGGCAAAGCAGGACATGGCCAAGTGGGCCTGGGTAGTTCACAAAAGTGGCATAAAGTATGACTGAAATGTACGTCATCCCCCAGCAGTTACAGATTCACCAGCGCTCCCTTCATTAAGACTGACATGCAAAACCATAATGTTAATGAATCGGGGTTCTGCAGACTGCTGTTGTAGACACTTTTCAAAACTATTGATGCATAGTTACCAGCATTGGTGTTGGCAATTTAGGAACACCTCAGTTCCTTAACTGCCCCAATTGTGCAGGAAACTTTCATTTATGAACAGGGTTTTTGTAAATCAAGTTTCACACTGCAAATTTGCTGATGCTGTTTCAGAAAAATGTTAATCCCCACAAATTTGAGACAATTGGCAAGTATAATTATGCAGGTGTATAAAGTGTTTCATGTGATTGTACACTACTTGACAACCACTTCTTACACCCTAAAGTGCTATAAATAAAAAAGCACATACATCCCAACCCACAGCAAATGCAGCACTGTTGACTCTATCTACAGTGCCTTGCGAAAGTATTCGGCCCCCTGGAACTTTTCAACCTTTTCCCACATATCATGCTTCAGACATAAAGATACCAAATGTAAATTTTTGGTGAAGAGTCAACAAGTGGGACATAATTGTGAAGTTAAACGAAATTTATTGGTTATTTAAAATTTTTGTGGAAATACAAAAACTGAAAAGTGGGGCGTGCAATATTATTCAGCCCCTTTAACTTAATACTTTGTTGCGCCACCTTTTGCTGCGATTACAGCTGCAGGTCGCTTGGGGTATGTCTCTATCAGTTTTGTACATCAAGAGACAGAAATTCTTGCCCATTCTTCCTTGGCAAACAGCTCGAGCTCAGTGAGGTTGGATGGAGATCGTTTGTGAACAGCAGTTTTCAGCTCTTTCTACAGATTCTCGATTGGATTCAGGTCTTGATTTTTACTTGGCCATTCTAACAGCTGGATACTTTTATTTGTGAACCATTCCATTGTAGATTTTGCTTTATGTTTGGGATCATTGTCTTGTTGGAAGACAACTCTCCATCCCAGTCTCAGGTCTTTTGCAGACTCCAACAGGTTTTCTTCAAGAATGGTCCTGTATTTGGCTCCATCCATCTTCCCATCAATTTTAACCATCTTCCCTGTCCCTGCTGAAGAAAAGCAGGCCCAAACCATGATGCTGCCACCACCATGTTTGACAGTGGGGATGGTGTGTTCAGGGTGATGAGCTGTGTTGCCTTTACGCCAAACACATCGTTTGGCATTGTTGCCAAAAAGTTCGATTTTGGTTTCATCTGACCAGAGCACCTTCTTCCACGTGTTTGGTGTGTCTCCCAGGTGGCTTGTTGCAAACTTTAAACAACACTTTTTATGGATATAATTGAGAAATGGTTTTCTTCTTGCCACTTTTCCATAAAGGCTAAATTTGTGCAGTGTACCACTGATTGCTGTAGTTCTCTGCAATTCATCCAGAGTGATCATTGGCCTCTTGGCTGCATCTTTGATCAGTCTTCTCCTTGTTTGAGATGAAAGTTTAGAGGGACGAACGGGTCTTGGTAGATTTACAGTGGTATGATACTCCTTCCATTTCAATATGATCACTTGCACAGTGCTCCTTGGGATGTTTAAAGTTTTGGAAATCATTTTGTGTCCAAATCCGGCTTTAAACTTCTCCACAACAGTATCACGGACCTGCCTATTGTGTTCCTTAGTCTTCATGTGCTTCAAACAGAACACTGAGACTATCACAGAGCAGTTGCATTTATACGGAGACTTGATTACACACAGGTGGATTATATTTATCATCATTAGTCATTTAGGACCACATTGGATCATTCAGAGATCCACAATGAACTTCTGGAGTAAGTTTGCTGCCCTGAAAGTAAAGATGCCGAATAATATTGCACGCCCCTCTTTTCAATTTTTGTATTTCCACAAAAATTTAAAATAAACAAAAATTTTTGTTTAACTTCACAATTGTGTCCCACTTGTTGATTCTTCACCAAAAATTTACATTTGGTTTCTTTATGTTTGAAGCATGATATGTGGGAAAAGGTTGAAAAGTTCCAGGGAGCCGAATACTTTCACAAAGCACTGTATACAAGTAATCACCTCCGGACCACGTGTTTTTTTTATTTAAAATTTTATCTACTTTAGTAATTGTAGTTATAGTGGACGACCCCTTTAAAGCATAAAATTAATGTTGTGCACATGTAAACTCCACATTTGTGGCACAACATTGTACAGAAATTGAATTCATCAATATACATACCTAGTATAGCTTTGGGTATCCATGGCTGGGCATTCTTCTTTTCCCAGCCTTTAAGTGTGGAATGTATTATCGAAGTATAATAAATTACATCACCAGTCTTTAACTTGCCCACTTCATCATACAGGGTTCGGCATTAGGACAGTCTCCGGAGGACAACAGCTTGTGCCTAGATCTTATACAGGCAAGTGTGGGTCTGTGGAGATGTCAGTGTGTTTCCACGGACCGTGTGTCCGTGGGCAAAACACACTGACATGACCGGTTTTTATCAGCAGCAGCATGGGCCGCAAAACGTCCTGCACTCGTGCACAGTGATGACACATGGATGACATCCGTAAGTCATGAGCGTGATACCGGTACCGGGGATTATGCTGTGTTCGCACTGATCCCTAGCTTTTGGAGGCAGCTCTCATCTGAGATCATCACAAGCAGAGGACAATGTTAAGTGTTCTATACAGCTCAGGCTGTCTACATCGAGTGTAAATTGAAGAATAAAATAAAAAAAATTATACTCACCTTAACACCTAATGCCCTGAGGCCATTGTCCCCTGTAAAAGAATCAAAAATTAAAAACAACAGTATCACCTGTCTGAAGTTGAAAGAATCCATAGTGTCCTGTGCTGTAATCCATCTGTGCGACATTTGCTCATCAGCCGAGGCGACTGCACATGCTGAAGAGCAGGGAAGAATGACAGGCTGCAGCGAGAACGGGACCATGAACTGTGCTGACCTCAGTCAGATCATCTGATATTAATTTTAAAGAAGAGGAGAAAACCACTCTTTGTCTTAAGAGTGGGATGAGGTGAGTTATGGTTTATTTTTATTAACAAGGCACAGAGGTCTCAATTTTGTTTTATAGAGGCACAGAGGTGGGAACAATTGCAATATGAAAACAATAAGTGGCTAATACCATATGAAGACACAGAGGAGGAACTATTATTATATGGATATACAATCCATATCACTACATGGAGGTACAGAAGGGTCACAATTAGTTATTGAAGGCACAGACTATTACTAGGTGGATGCACAATTTGGCAGATAGGGCAATAGAATGGGCAGTCTGGTGGGAATACAACTCTCAAGATCAACGGTTTGAAGGGGCCACAGCGTAAGGGGGCTACAGCCTGGAACTTCTACTCTGTCTACCTACACGTAGATATAGTGACTGTCCTGGGTAATGCAGAAATGTGCTATTCGTATTGCACATTATATTGCCCAGTACAACCAGTTCTGATGTTCTATGTGTTCTAATGTCTTCCTGTTCTTTAATGTGGTTACATAATGTGAGCTGTGTTAGAAAGTAATATTTGAAATTAAGAGACCGAGCACATATCTCTTCTGTCAGTTCTAATTTGCAGTGGCCTAATTTTATAAAACAGGAATTTGTACTTATAAATAATAATGATAATAAATGACTTTGATTATTTCTTCTTGCTACATCCAACACAACAAGTACTAGTTTATTAAAAATATATTGATGTCTATAAAATATTCACATGTACCCAATTAATATTACTGTCTATACAACGCTTTGGCATTGTCTTATTCTTAAGTCTCTTATAACTGCATAATAATCCGACAATGATTTTAAAGAGAGTGCATGATAATTTTATAACTGTCTTTATTGAAAATTGAAACAAACTAAGGTCATCATACAAATGTAAAAAATAAGTAGCTTAAACTTAAAGCGTATGGGATCAACAGAACATACAAATGGAAAGCATAAATGAACATGTAAACAAAGCATAATTCACGTGTTAATTGCATCTAAACAGTTTGTTTCCATAAACCTATGTACTTATATTCAAAGACTTCACATTGTCACATTATATTAAGACACTGGAAAGTGTTCGGGATGACGCAGCACCTGCTACACATGGAACAACCTGACACAGATGACGGCAACCCTGGCACAAGCTGCAAACACGTTTTGTCCAGCGATGCTCCAGGTGTACTGAGCGTCAGTGAAGAAAATCACTTTCAGCGGAAGGCTTCATTCACTATAAGTTCATGCTCAAGATGCATAACTCTGCTGTCAATCTGTTTTCAAACAAGCCTACTTCACCACCCTTATTACATCACTATCCACAATCCGAAACAACTGTTTAAAATTTTCTACTCATGAATCCTAATGTACAGGCCCCTATCACCAACCTCAGCACTCATGATGTGGTCACTTATTTTCAAGAAAATATCAACCATATCTGCCAGGACATTTTCAACCAATTCCTTTACAGTTTGGACCCCCTTCCTTCCCGCACCTCAACTTCACTTTCCACCTTTGAACCTGTCACAATAGAAAAAGTTACCGGGGTCTCTACTTCTTCTCACCCTACAACCTGCACCAATAAATATATTCCCTCACATCTCCTTCAGTCCCTCTCCCCACCTACCTAAAACATTTCACCATTCTCTTTCTTTTGGAATCTCTCCTTCCTCCTTTAAACACGCTGTCATAATCCCGTTACTAAAAAAAACATCGACTAGAACTGCTCTGCTAACTACAGACTTGTCTCTAATATCTCCTCATTTTTCAACCCATGGAAGGCTTGATCCTCTCTCATCTAAACTGCTATCTTTCTGATAGCTCCCTTCTTGACCCTTTACAATCCGGTTTCCTCTCTTTACATTCTAATGAAACTGCCCTTACTAAAGTCTCTAACGATCTATTTACAACTAAATTTACTGGATTCTCTTGGATTTCTCTGCTGTTTTTAACATTGTGGATCATCAGCTCCTACTCACTATTCTCCACTCGCTCACGATCCCAACCTCAAAGAAACTGCTGTCTCTTGGTTCTTCTTCTCCCATCTCTCAGACCACTCTTTCTCTATCATTTTCCAGCTCTTCTTCCTCTCCTCTTCTTCTTACTGTCGGAGGTCCTCAAAGTTTAGTCCTAGGCCCCCTTCTCTTATCTCTATAAACTGCCTATATTGGACAAGCTATCAGCAGATTTAGTTTCCAGTACCATCTCTATGATGATACTAAATTATGGACCCCTTCTGCTGACATCACCCCCACAATATAAAATACCAGGGCTTGTCTTTCTTCTGTCTGTAACATCATGTCCTCTCTGTATCTGAAACAATCTCTCCCAAACTTAATTTCTCGTGTTTGTTCCCTCTACTAAGCTACATATGCCTGATGTTTATAAAAATTAGAACAGAATGCATAATTAATACATAATAAAGATCCTCCACTGAAATTTCAAAGGATCAGGGAAATATCCCTGTGGTACACACACTACGATGATAAACAAGAGGTACAGAGTTCAAGACCCACCAAAAAATTGCAAAGAAAAATCCAATGTTTATTAAATACAAAATTTGTACATATGAAATAGATACACTGAATAATGGACAAAAATAGGGTTCAAATCAGGAAACAGACAAACAAGCAAGTATAGGCTGGGCCCTAGATAAAATTGAGTACATATATGTATAACACGAGGTGGGAAGGTGGTTAAAAAATCCAAAATAGTTACACTGCTGATGCAAACTAAAGTGCTAATGCCTAAATGTAGAAAGGGAAATGTGAGCTATATCAATCAGACCAAATTACATACCAAGTCTCTACAACATTACCCCAATGGCTGCCTATGTCAATTTTGCATCAGAAACACAGTGTACCAAAAAATATAGAATCAAGTGTCATGGTTATAAGCACTTCTACCCATAGTGCCTCGCTGAGTCAACAGTGTGAGGCAGCAGTAAAAAAGGTGAACACAGTTCTAGGATGTATTAAGAAAAGCATAGAGTCTAGATCACATGAAGTAATTATCCCCCTCTACTCCTCTTTAGTCAGGCCTCATCTGGAATACTGTGTCCAGTGCTGGGCAAAAGTCATTGAAAAACTGGAACAAGTTCAGAGAAGAGTGACCCGGATGGTGAGCCTACTGCCAAGTATGTCCTACAAGGAACTGTTAAAGGATCTGGGAATGTTTAGTTTGCAAAAAAGAAGGCTAAGAGGAGACTTAATAGCTGTCTACAAATTTCTAAAGGTATATTACAGTGTAGAGGGTTCATCCTTATTCTCATTTGCACATGGAAACGCAAAGTAAGATGAAATGAAACTGAAATGGAGAAGATTGTAGATAAACAGCTCCACACACACATGACTTCTTAGTTGCCACAGTTCCAAGATATGACTAGCCATCTAGTCAGCATTCTCATCTTCCCTCAGGCTGTTTCCTCAGTGTTCCTCTATGCCCTTAGGTCGTCTCCTCAGCATTACTCTCTTTCCTTGACTCCTCAGCATTTCTCTCTTCCCTCGGGTAGTCTTCTCAGCATTCCTCTCTTCCCTCGGGTAGTCTTCTCAGCATTCCTC
The DNA here is from genome assembly GCA_009801035.1 of Oophaga pumilio. Classification (NCBI taxonomy): domain Eukaryota; kingdom Metazoa; phylum Chordata; class Amphibia; order Anura; family Dendrobatidae; genus Oophaga; species Oophaga pumilio. The sequence continues at coordinate 26,835 of VIAB01026825.1, forward strand.
TCTTCCCTTGGGCCGTCTTCAAATCGTTCCTTTCTGCCCTTGCGCCGCCTCCTCAGCATTCCTATCTGCTCTCAGACCATCTCCTTAGCATTCCTTTCTACCAATGGGCCATCTCTTTCACAATCCTCTCTACCTTCAGGCCATCTGCTTACCATTCCTTTTGACATTCTCAACAGTGTTCCTATTGGCCAGCTCAACAACATTCATGTGGATACATATTATTATGTACCGTATATACTCGTGTATAAGTAAAGAACTTAGCGTGCACTCAGTCAAGTAAGACAAG
>VIAB01026828.1:0-16806 GCA_009801035.1 Oophaga pumilio
TATTCATAGGCCTCGCAAAAGAAAGAGGACCAATGATATCGAAATCCGTATTAATGCTTTATATGCAAGCTGGATGGTTTTCATCCATTATTGATGTCATGATAACTATATATACAATGCATTGGCTATCTACATAATGTACATGCTTGTTTTTTGTCTAATAAACTATTTAAAAAAAAAAAAGAATAATCGGATTTTATTCCACTTTTTTCCAACATTATGATAAAAAAGAATAGTTTGACTCCTTTTTTTACGGTGTTCACTCTAGGGGTTAACGAGACCGTTTTATAGATCGGGTCGTTCCACACGCAGCGATAACAAACGTGTACTTTTTTTGTCACCCATGACAACGCCAACGAGAGAGACTGGATCCATCCTTCAAGGACGGGAAACCTTTAAGATAAAAAGGGTGGCGCCTCTCTACACATCAGTGGTTTCCTGTCCTCGATGGGGAAGCCTTCTTGAAGGTGGCAGGATGAAAGAAGAATGGATGCATTGCCAGACCTGGGCCGTCCGATGTTCCAGTGGGGCACAGTCTGCCGTGAGCCTGAAAGCGCCACGGGGTGCCCGATGGGGTCTTATCCGTCGGACAGAGCATCATCACAGGATGGAGTCCGGCAGCTGCGTGTCCTGGATGCCCAGTCACGGAGGTACACGCCGGAAGTTGCACCCCAATGACGCACGCCGGGACCTTTCACCTGGAACTAAGCTTTCAGTGGACGGTACCGGAAGCTGCAGGAGCGCGTCGGCCGGCAGATCCTGGGTCACGCTGTACTTAAGGAGGATTGCCATTCTGGTAGGGGCACTTGTGTCTACAATGGAGCCCCAACAGCCCCCTATACAGCAGCAGCTGAAGAAGAGAACAGACCAATTGTCCCATAACTAGACGACTTCCTCATCGTGGGAAACTCATACAATCACTGTCGACATCAAGTAGGAGCAATATGCCATACCTTAAAAAGGTTGGGAAGGCTTTTAAATTGAGAAAAATGAAGACTGAACCCAGAAAGATCACAGACTTTCTTAGGGCTCATTATAGATTCCAACCACCAGGAGTGTCGCTTACCGGTGCATAAGTGAGGAAAAGTAATTGGTCTGGTGTCTATGGCAAGACCGAAACCAGTAATGACCCTCAAGAGAGCAATGTCCCTACTGGGCTCTCTCACTCCAGCAGTAAAGTGGGCCCAGGCTCATTCAAGGAAATTACAGTGCTACGTCCTAGAGAGTGAAAGAGCCTTACAGGGGAATTTAGAAGGCTGTCTAGAGCACTACAGAAGTTTTTGCCATACCTGCAGGGCCACCGCGCAAAGATACTTTCAGACAACCAGGTCGCAGTGGCATATATCAACCATCAGGGAGGTACTCGCTCCAGTACCTTGCTGCGGATTTCAGGACGGATCTTCACGCAGGCAGAGGCGAACATCCAGTCGTCTACCCTACACATCAAAGGGAAGGACAACGTCAAGGCAGACTTTGTGAACCGCTGGCAGCTGCGGTGGGAAGAATGGTCCCTGAAAGGATCTGTGTTGAACCAGATTGTAGCCATGTGGGGTCGTCCAGAGATCGATCCCTTTGCCACCAGGATGAACAGGAGGGTGGAGAAGTTTTGCTCTCTGAATCCTGATTAACTAGCACTTCTGTCTAGCGTATGCCTTTTCTTCTAGTCTGTGATCCCAGCAGTGTTGAGGAAGATCAGAGAAGAGGGAGCAAGAGTGGTCCTCATAGCGCCCCTCTGGTCCAGGAGACCCTGGTTCTTTCAGCTTAGAAGGATGTCTCTCACAACCCTGGATTCTCCTAGAGACCCCAGTCCTTCTATCTCAGGGGCCAGTATTCCATCCTCAAGTGAAGGGCCTACATTTAACAGCCTGGAACTTGAAAGGTCATTATTAGAAGGTAGGGGATTCTCTTCAGGTCTAGTTTCCAACCTGCTGGGCAGTAGAAAACCGGTTACTACAAAAAATTATGATAACATAGAAAAGCACAGTAAAACAAACGTATAAAAATACTCTTTTGTAAAAAAGTAACAGTAAACAGCAAGTGCTAGTAAAAAGATGATTAAACACAGGGTATTTGGTTGATACCTTTTTTGCAAAAAATGAATACTAAGCCGCTCTACCAAACGTCAAGGTATACCCGTATCAGAGCAGTCCCTGACTAATGTATTTAATCCCTGACTGATGTATTTAAAAACCTGGTCATGTGTATAGTACCTATATGAGCAGGATTCAGAAAGGTAATGTCCAATGTGGACACGCTGCAGAGAACGACCTTTATGTGCATGGCTCACAAAGGAGGGGTGGAAAACCTCCCTAATCTTGCAAAACCAAAAATTTATGGTAGCATCTGGAGGAAATTCCTTTTATCCTCAGGTTCAGCTTTACGAAGGAAGTTACCCATAAAAGACATACTAGATAGAGTTCCTCCAGAAGGGGCTAGATCGTGGGCTCTCAGTCAGTACCCTAAAAGTCCAGGTGTCAGCCCTGAGGGCACTATACAACTGCAACTTGGCAGGGAACAGTTGGGTAGTAAGGTTTATGAAGGCATGTGCCAGGGCCAAGCCAGTTTTGGTGGTTCCAACTGGGGACCTAAATTTAGTGCTGGATACCTTGACAGGACACCCTTTTGAGCCCCTGAGTCTCCATAAAATTAATTACCTTAAAAACCATACTACTGGTAGCTTTATCATCAGCACGTAGGGTGAGTGACTTGCAAGCCCTGTCGCTGATCCCCCCTTTACCTTGGTTCTGGAGTATAAGGTACTCTGGAAGCCTGACCCAGCCTTCTTACCTAAGGTTGTGTCAAAGTTTCATAGGTCACAAGTGGTAACGTTACCATCCTTTTGTCAAATCACTAAAAATCCTTAGGAGGAAAAATTTCACACCTTCGATGTCAGGAGGGTCGTTTTACAATATTTAGCAACCACAGAGTCATGGAGGAAGGATAGGGCTCTATTCCTCTCCTTCCAGGATGCCAGTAACAGGTCCAAGGTTCCCAAGTGTACCTTGTCAAGATGGATAAGGGAAGCCATCGGGATTGTCAACACAGAGGCAGGTAAAGTGGTGCCAGAGAACCTCAAAGCCCACTCTACAAGGGCGATGGCAACCTCCTGGGCAGAAAGAACAGACGTGTCCTTCTAGCAGATTTGTAAGGCTGCATCTTGGTCCTCTCCTTCTACCTTTTAGAGTATAGACTGGATCTGTCTGCCTCCTCTGACCTCACGTTTGGGAGAAGGGTTCTTCAGGCTGTGGTCCCTCCCTAGATTACATTGGTTCTCTGTTAATCTCTCTTTGGTGCTGTTATGGGTGACAGAAAAACATGTATATGAATTACCAGTAATTGTGTTTTTTCGGAACCCATGACGGCACGCTTATATTCCCGCCCCTTTATTCTCTTAAAAAAATTATCACTTTCTTGGGTGTGGTTTAATTTATTCACGTGTATCCTCACCCATCCCTTGTAGATTGTGAGCCCTCGCGGGCAGGGTCCGCTCTCACCCTGTACCAGTTGTAACTTGTATTGTTTAAGATTACTGTACTTGTATTTATTATGTATACCCCACCTCACATGTAAAGCACCATGGAATAAATGGCGCTATAATAATAAATAATAATAATATAGTAGTAAAGTTGGCATTTTTTGTTGCGTACACTAATTTTGGAGGTTCTCTCATGCTCTGTAATCCAATGATGCGCAGAGAGGCACCGCCTTTTTTATCTAGAAGGTTATCTTGTCCTCGAAGGGCGGATCCCCTCTCTCTCGTTGGTGCTGTCTTGGGTTCCGAAAAAACACATTACCGGTAAGTAATATACGTGGGTTTTTTTGCTTATTTTTTTGGGGGGTATAATACTTTTTTTTTTTATTTAGTGATTTTTTTTTCTTTTACATTTTTTATTAAATCTTTTTTACTTAGTTCCTCTATGGGACTTTCACTTTTTTTCACTGTGATCTCTGGTATAAATGTCAGTGCTACACTTATAGAAGCATCTGGTCTAAGATGCTTTCCATAGCTTGACAACCCTGTGTCACCATGGCAATGATTGGGCCCCCGCAAAGATGTTGCGGAGGCACCGATGTGAAGGGAACCCCCTCACTCTCCCTGCCTTCTAAATGATGTGATAGTTATCAATCGCAGCATTTAGGGGTTATTGCAGGAGCTTGGCCACTAGCAGATTGACTGACCGATCACAGCCCTCTGAGTGCTGCTCAGATGGCATTGCGTGTTTTCCCGCAGTGACAGTTTTAAGTTATAACTGGTATAGCACATCATGATACGAGAACTGACACCCGCTCATGACGTGCTATGTCAGTCTTTGGTCGTTATGGGGCTAACTTTTTAAGAGATAGTCCACAACATGGACTGCCCCTTTTTAAATCAAGTAGCACAGTTTGTAAAATGAAAATAACAAATGGCGCTGTTCCAGCAATGTCAGCACCAGGTCTGCCAGGGTTTGCATGTAATGTAAAACCTGCAGCCGTTATTAGGCTGCCGTGCTTTCACTACTTCTGCTTGTCAGACATTCGTCCAAGAAAAGTGAAAACACAGCAGCCCAATAACAGCTGCTGATTGCCTGCAGGGCTTCTGTACTGTAACAATGCCACATAACCCTATCAGATCCGGCACGGACATAGCTGGAATAATGCCAGGGCGGGACGAAGTTTAATGTTATTTTTATTTTACAATGAGGACTAATTTATTTGCAAAATAGAATATACCTTGCACCCACTTGACTTCTAATGTTTCTCATACCGTACAATAAGTGTTGGTTACATTGTAACCCACTTAACAACCGCCAATGCGGCTTTTAATGGCAGACGTTAAAGGTATTTATACTTCAGCGCCACTTTTTAATGGCGCTGAAAAATAAGGGTATAGCGCCCCCAGTGTAAGAAAATCTCTGGGTAGCTGAGACCCTGTAGAACATTATCAGGGCTGGTTTTTACGGTTCCCAGTCGCGCTGCTGTTCACCGAATAACTGTGGTCACAAAGAAAAAGTCAGATTTCAAATTCTAACATATCAGAGAAGAGAGAAATTAGGTCCCCCGAACCACCCCGGTACCTCAGCCATCCCCGAGTCCCTGATCCATCACCCTGCCCTCCACGTCCTCTTCCTGAAAAGAAATGCATTTGCACCCGCCGAGATTGGCCGGCCGGTACCCAACAACAATAGGGAATTTTTCCTATTGGTTCGATTTGATAGACCCTATCACAGTGATCAAAATGAAAAAAAAATAGTAAATCAAATTCCCCTTTGTAATCACCTTAGTTAGATAAAAATGATAAAAATAAATTTTTTAACCATTCTTTGAAGTTTGGATTAAGGGTTGGAATTAGAATTGAGTTTATTTCAAAAGTAAAATAAAAATTACGACGATATGACGGCTAGTGTTGAGCGCAGGTGCTCGCTGCTTGGGTATGCACGGAGTATCGCAGATCCCCGCGTGTTTTTTTGGGGTGTCTAACAGCTGCAAAGCATGCAAGGCTTGCAACTTGAGCACCCACAATATTCGGTGCATACTCGAGCACCCGATGCAAACTGGAGTAGCGAGTAGCGAGCACTTGCACTCAACACTAATGTCAACGTATTCAATTTTTATAATGGTGTCACTTGGGGTATTTTCTGTCCTATAGGCCCCTCAAAGTCACTTCAAATGTGATGTGGTCCCTAAAAATGATTTTGTAAATTTTGTTGGAGAAATGAGAACTTGCTGGTCAAATTTTATCCCTTCTAACTTCCTAACAAAAAAAAATGATGCTTAAAAATTGTTCTGATGTAAAGTAAACCTTTGGGAAATGTTAATTATTATCTATTTTGTGTGACATATCTCTGTGATTTAAGTGCATAAAAATTAAAAGTTTGAAAATGGCAAAAGTTTCCAAATATCCGTTTTGTTTCACAAATAAACTCAAGTCATAGCGAACAAATGTTACCACTATCATGATGTACAATATGTCACGAAAAAACATTCTCAGTTGAAGCGTTCCAGAGTTGTTACTTCATAAAGTGACACTGGTCAGAATTGTAAAATTTGGCTTGGTCATTAAGGTCAAAATTGTCTCAGTTACTAAGGGGTTAAAGGTCCCAATAATGCCTTAGTTACATAACAAGTATTGCAAATGAGAGTTTACTGCTCTCAGCAGGTTTATTCCTATGATTTTGGTTGATAAATAGTACATTTAGTGATAAAACCTCTGCTGCATATTGTATTCTATGGTTTAGAAAAGAATAGGCTTTCTGAAATAGCCATTTATGTTGACATAACTATGCAGTTATCCGCTGACCTATTTAGCTTTGTGGCATTCTTTAATTGGTGCCCTCATTAGACTGTAATGAACTCCCAGTTATCTTCATTAAACTCTTATATAATGGCTTATACCATTTGCTGCTAGGGAGATGTCATTAGTAAACTTCGATAACTGCAAATGTTAAGGTCTTTGTGTTGGTAAAACTCATTTATCAAAGATGATCTTCTTCCCATTCAGAGAAGTATTCTTAATAGTGAATATTGGGACATTTGTTTCTTCTGTATTTTTAGCCTATCAGATGTTTTTAAAAATGAATAGGTTTGTTTCTAAACAATGATTCTCACCATAGGAAGAGATGCACAGGTGTTGCATGTGTTGAGGATTTTCCACATCTAATGCAAGCTCCCAAAAAGTGATTGTTTACTAAAGTGGTTTCCATGGTTTTGAACGCCTCAAAAATTCTGTGTAAACATAGCCATAGGCTTCAGCTACCAAGTGATATGAAGAGGCAAAGGCTTGCTACACTGCCTGTTATGTAATGAGAGAATGCATTGCAGTCATTTGAGCATATGGATATTCACATGTTGTTGTTGTTTAGTTTTAGTATTGGGCTATGTACACATGTCCAGTAGGCATCCATTAGAACCGATGCAGCAGTAATCCGTTGGCAAAAAGTTGTGCAGACCCAACTTTAGTCCTTTTTTAAAAAACTGATCTCTGCTAAATTAGTTTTTTTAAACATTGAAGTCTATGGAAAAATAGATCTGTTAATTAGCTGTCTGTTTTCTTCCATTTGTAACGAATCCAGTGAGCAAAAAACGCATCCTTTACAAATGAAACAAAAACAGACGGCTAATTAACAGATTCTTTTTCCATAGACTTCAGTGTTAAAAAAAATGATCCAGCAGAGATCAAACTTTTTTGCCAACGAATTGCTGCTGGATCCATTCTAACAGATCATTACTGGACATGTGAACATTGCCTTGAAGGGGATTTTTTCAAGTCAGAAAACCAGGCTCCAATCAAGTAAATGAGGCTTCGTTGCAATGGCAGACACTACATATAAACAAAATTGGTACAGTTTATGGCCAAAAAATAAAAAAAATACTTTTTTTTCCAAGCAAATACAACCTTTTAGGCTGGGGGCTACATGTGTTGTGTGACAGCAGTTCTCGGACAAGTCACGCAACCAAGGACAGGACATCTTTATAACTTGCCTGCAACTTGCTGTCAAGCGACTATTTTAGCTCTAAAACATAGCCAAATTGAAGCCCAGTCGCATACGAGTTGTTCTCAATAGCAGAAAATCCAAGACATTCGGAAACATTTTCAGCTCTGTGTCCCAGTCGCAATAGGTTCTGTGGCATACATGGGAAATTATTAGATGTGACGTCACAATGCCGTCCTACAATCTCGTCACATGAGATGTCACTGTCGCCGTGTAGCTCTAGCATAAGCAAACAATATTCAGATGCTATTAATGAAGCACGCCAATAAATTTTTTTAAAATAAATCCGTGTTTATGTGTATTTAATATAGTGTGTGTGTGTTAATATACTTACCTACCGCCATCTACTCTGGGATCCAGCACCACCACCGCTCTTCCATTTCTCCGGTTACGCTGCACTCTATGTGACCCAGAAGTGACTTCTTCAATGTAAGTCTGTGGAGCATCAGAATAAGGCTCATAGACTTATGTTGTAAAAGAGACTTGTGGCTCACACATAGTGGGGCCAGGGGAGTCTGCAGAGAGGTGACGTCACTGAGGAGAGGCACAGAACTGCTCAGCATCCCGGAGAAGGTGGAGAAGTATATTTACCAAAACACACTACATTACGTACAAATATACACAGATTTAAATAAATATATTCATGAGAGTTCTCCTTTTAAAATAAGATTATGGTTATTTGTTGGTTGGGAGTATGGTTAAGGTAGACTGTCACCTGACAAATCCTTTGTTACAACCTGATCTACCTCCTTTTTTATTCTGTATCTTTATAGCATGCTTAATGATGCAAGATTAGCTGGGGAGCCATTGAAAACACATTCAATCCAAGTGCAAAATGTTATCTACCTCCAAAAGATGAGGAAAAGAAGGCTCAAAACCAATATGGATTTTCTTGTGATTGCTTCACATTCCATCACAGTTGTCCCCTGTTGTTGCAATTTACTCCCAAATCAGAGGCTTCTTTACTTGCTGCCTTTTGAAATATATCCCATGCTGATCCATTACATATTGTCATTCCTCTCCCTGTTACACTTGAAAGCACTGACTGACATTTAATGGTTAACTGCGGTTCTCCAAAGACAGTCAAGTGCATTTTGTGTGTGACTCTAGTCCTGTTCTATTTGAGGTGACAGGCTTGAGTTCAGAGTACTATAACATGACGCAGGAGAATGCCTGATGGCATTTATAGTACTCGTGATGGTGATGGAAATTGTACTGCAGAAATACAAGCAATGAGTAAATAAAATGTTTGACTTTCTAGTTTTAGTGCATTACAAATATATTTTTCACAGATGTACAATGCAGAAAACTTTCCAGTATTACATATAAAACTCAAGAGAAAAACAAAATGAGCAAATACCCTGCAGTAAATAAATAAATAAATAGCAACAGTGCATGAAAATAGTATAGGGTACTTGGTTAACAGATTTTTTATTAAAAAACAAACAATGTAAAAGCCATTCCACCACGTCACGGTGACCCCATTCGGAATGGTCCTAACCTCAAGTATTAAAACTTTGTGTCTAATGACGCATGTGTGAGTGAATAAGGCCTGAGAAGGATTGAGGCCCCGACTAATCGACACCCAACAGTGGGGAGATTTTTAAAGTAATGTCCAGCTCAAAAAGAAAAGGGAGGCCATGTAAATACCACTGTCAGAGATTGACAGTGACATTAAACAGGTTAACATCTGCGAGCGGCGCTCAGCTTTACACGCCCCTGTTGAGTCAGATGATGGCTGAATAATACAGCCATGATCTGCTGAAAGATGTGCGCTCAATACCTGAGTCAGCATCTAAGTCAGGGAGCCGACATGACATACCAATACATCATATATCGGTAAGGGGTTAAAGAGGTGTTCCACTGCTATGATATTGAATACCTATTCTTAGGATAGGTCATCGATATCAGATCACTGTTTCACCTTCCCTCCACAATTAAGTTACCAGCTCAGCCAGCAGTTGGATGTAAAAAGCGTACGGAGCAAAGCACCACCGCTCTAATGCACTGTTTAGTGGTCACTCCCCAATACTGCAGATTTCATTAGTTGATTATGAGCTGATCTGCAATGCTTCAGGGCTGCCTAAACCGAGTGCTGAAGTGATTATGTTCCCATATACACTGTTTATATGCAGCTGATAACAGCTGATCGGTGCGAGGACTGGATGCCGAACCCTCATTGATCTGATATTGATGACTTATCCCAGGTATAGCTCATCAATATCATAGTAGTGGATAAACCATTTGAAGACAATAGTCAAGTTATTAGATCCTCAATGCTCCAGCGGTAATCCTCCGTGTGACATCAATCTGACCTTTTTTAAACATAGGGAGTCTTAGGATGTTGTGTGGTGTATAGTGTGTGATGTGTAGTGCCGCTTTCTTTGTACTCTGTTTTGCTCATGTGCTTAAACAATCTGTGTAAGTGATATTTACTGTACAATGAATAATTTCCATTATGTACATTGTAAAGTTTGCAATCTGTTACATTAAAATTACACATGATGAATACATGTAGATTCTGCATTGTAGAATGTGTCACAGAGACAATAGTTACATAAGGATAAGGTGCTGAAGCTTCACTGTGGATATCTAATAATTGGTATGGTATTTCACTTTTATGTTACTTTTAATATCTCCCACAGGACTATATGGCTTGAGCTGCAGTCTGCTAGATACCCCTTGGAAGAAACTCCAACATGGGAAGAATCTTTTTGCTGATATCATCAAAAAGAGCCAGGACATTGCCAGAGAGGACCTAGTACAGAAGCTCATTAAAGTGATGAATAATGAAGAACCGTAAGAACAAAACGACCTACATTTTTGTATGAAAGTGCCACAGCAGCAATTCTTATCCTTGGTCTCAAGAAGGCCAAATTTTCTAAAAGTAGCAGGGTTACTAGATCAAACTAAGCAGAAATGCAGTCCGCAGCGATTGCTTCTGTGTTGAGGTCTTTTTTTTCCATAGTTTATAGTTTCCCTACAAAGCTGTACTGACATGGCAAAGTTTTCTTTGATGTTGCATCCATGCTGCAGCCAAGCAACACATTTTTCACTGTGTTTTGCTCTGGAAAAGCAAACAAAAATCTTATATTATTGAAGGGAACTGTATTTGATAAGTTCTATTTATAAGACGCAGCAATTAAATCCTCAGGCTTGCTATATTCTAAAAATCTATAGGGCACATTTTAGTTATCAATAGGACACAGTAGTTGTGCAATTTTTCCCTGATGAAATGGGAGATATTTACCTAGAACACCCTTTACATAACTGTTTTGCTTATCCAATGATCATGCAATGTGACATAAATTATACTTCGTACTCTTACCCGTCTTTCTGCCTCATCAGTCCCATCCAATAATAAGTTGCTTTGTTATCTTTTCCCTTTGTCATTAGGTTCATACCATGATTTTTGTTGTGATTTTGGAAAGGTGCCTTAAACACAGGGCTTATCCGGTTCCAAGTTAAATTTGACAAAAAAAAAAGTACCTTTTTGAACAAGATGCAAAAAAAAAGTGGTGTGAGAGCCCATCAGCCAATAGAGGTTATCCAGGACTTTGATATAGATGGTCTATACTTAGGGCACAGTCAGACTGCCACATAAATCAAACTGAGATCAGAACGCAGTGCATGGACAAGCCAGCAGCTCTCCCGAGCCAAGCATGACCCCTTCATGTATTTCTGCGCAGCGGTCACACTCAGATTGGGAGAGATGCTGGCAAGTCCATGCACTGCGTTCTGATCTCGGTCTGATTTATATGGCCGTCTGTCTGCACCCTTAGAACTGGTCATCAATATCACATTGGTGGGGTTGTAACAGCCATCATCCCCACCAATCAGTGTTTTCCAGCTCCCACAGTGACTGTGTAGTGGAGACTCTGAGGTGCTGCAGTGTAGCTCCTATTGAAGTGAATGAGAGCTGAACTACAGTACCCAAGAACAGAAACCACACAGTGTATGGAGCTGTGAAGCTTGAGGACCATGTACAATCCAGCTCCTTTATTAAGATTATTACATGAGCCTTGTGGAGGTTACAAATAATAATTTCTCTGGAAATTACAGATATTTTAGATGGATACATTCAAGACAAATCACATGCCAACTAGAATAAGGAACAGGAGATGAAATTGCTTTCAAAATCTCCTGGTTCTTGGACCATTACAAATATGATGTCCCTAATGACCATCATCATGGATAATGAATAACATCCCAGTAACACCCATACTGGCCATTTCTTTTTGGGTCTGATTGCCTCATAATAAATATTTTAACATTCTCTTTTTTGTACATATGCCTTGTATATTCCTTCCCTGGCCGCTGCAGACAGTGAAATTGTTTCGGGCCTTCCTTGTGTACTCTGAGCTCCCTCTAGTGCTGTTTAGTAAGAAGAAATCCACATTTCATTTTAGTTTCATGGATGTAATAATGCTGGAGTCAGATTGTCTGGGTGTAATATGTATCACATTAATGTAAATACTGCAATAAGATAGGATTTTTCATTTTACATTCATTTCTCAAGAATCTGAACTCTGTCTTCCAGGCAGCTGCCAGACCCGGCTATAGAAGAGCAGGGAAAGGACTTTGTTAGGCCGTTCCTAAATAGCTATTCAGCAGTCTGTGTTCGTTGCCCAGGCTATGGAACGAGGTAAGTTTAGTGTGTTTGCAGGAGCTAAAAATTAGAACTTAGTCACCAATTCTATATTTTCATGATTTTACAGAAATAGGCAGTTACATTATTCAGGTACTTTTGAATGATTATTTAGTTTTACCACTTTGTTAAATCTTCCCATCCACAAATCCATAAAATACTCAGACATAGATCCTATATTTAGATATGTACTAGAGTTGGCATGAATCAATTTGCAGTACCCTCTCCATTGGCACCATCAGTAATCTGTAGTCGCTGAATGTGAGCCCTTAGTACCACTTCCCCGCAACCACAAATCTTATTTTGATTAACCAACCTGGCTGGATGTCACATGTGCGTAACGCTACAAAGATAATGTTGCTGCTAAACCAAATAACTGCAGGTGCCAGAAGGTTGGATTGCAGTTTTCAGGACTTCAACCAGCAGCCACAGATTACTGATGTGGCCGATGGACTATGTCCTGCAGATTGACCAACACCAACTCCAATATGGACCGTTGTGTCTTATCATCATGGGTACAAATATGAATACGCATTCCCAATGTACATTGGTCACAAATTCTGCACTATTACCTTTGGAGCTGGGTATAATTTTGGAGTTAAAACTTTCATAATACCCCCTGGTTAGGTTTTGCAAAATATTATAAAAATATACAGTACAGACCAAAAGTTTGGACACACCTTCTCATTCAGTGATTTTTCTGTATTTTTATGACTATGAAAATTGTAGAATCACACTGAAGGCATCAAAACTATGAATTAACACATGTGCAATTATACATTACACTTTACAAAAAAGTGTGAAACAACTGAAAATATGTCTTATATTCTAGGATCTTCAAAGTAGCCACTTTTTGCTCTGATTACTGCTTTGCACGCAGAAAAGGTGAACGGATGGACTCTACATGCCTGGTTCCCACCGCGAAGCATGGAGGAGGTGGTGTGATGGTGCTTTGCTGGTGACACTGTTGGGGATTTATTCAAAATTGAAGGCATAGTGAACCAGAATGGCTACTACAGCAACGTGCAGCAGCATGCTATTCCATCCAGTTTGTGTTTAGTTGGACCATCATTTATTTTTCAACAGGACAATGACCCCAAACACACCTCCAGGCTGTGTAAGGGCTATTTGACCAAGAAGGAGAGTGTTGGGGTGCTACGCCAGATAACCTGGCCTCCACAGTCACCAGACCTGAACCCAATCGAGACCTCCTCCATGCTTCACGGTGGGAGCCAGGCATGTAGAGTCCAGCCGTTCACCTTTTCTGCGTGCAAAGCAGTAGTCAAAGCAAAAGATGGCTACTTTGAAGAACCTAGAATATAAGACAAATTTTCAGTTGTTTCACACTTTTTTCTAAAGTGTAATGTATAATTCCACATGTGTTAATTCATAGTTTTGATGCCTTCAGTGTGATTCTACAATTTTCATAGTCATGAAAATATAGAAAAATCTTTGAATTAGAAGGTGTGTCCAAACTTTTGGTCTGTACTGTACATAAAATACAACCCCTGTCAAGTATTGCATTTATGTATTCCAAAATACATGATAAAGGTTCAGAGGGTGTAAAAAAATGGTACAGTGATTCTGTAGTGATCAAATATTTTGCAATGACAAGAGTACAGTCATTACAGATACTATTTTTGTTGGATTGATAGGTATAACAGTCATATTATTAGCTTATAATAGGGCCAGGATCTTTATATTTAAGTATGGAAATAGCAAGCATAGCCAAGATCAGCAAACAGATGCAATGGAGTGTGTGTGAGTAAGCAGAAAGGGGGGTAATTAGGCTATGCCTACCACAGGGAAATCGAGACCTGTCCCTGTAATGGACCCTATGGAGGGAAAACATATATTGCGAAAGGTTTGTCCAAATTGTTATTTATTTCATAGTGCACTTAATTCCAGGGCCCTGTACATGTGGAAACAGGGTCTATTTCACCTAGCAATCAGTTAACAAAATATAGCAATGTACAAAAAATTTTAGTAAACAAGGCTACGTAAGTGATGGACAGCCACAGTAGGATAAATGACCCTGTACGCAAGGGCTTAAGTTTTACAATCTCCATAGTGGTGTACACATTGAATAGAGGCAGAAAAGTAATGCCTAACACAACCTTACCCTGTCAAATTGCACTGCAATCTAATGAGAACCCGCAGCCTGCGAGCTGTTCTTGGCTGGGCGCAATAATTCTCCTAAATGTCCTTTGCAGCTGGATGCCAAGCAGTGTACAGTATATAGCCCCCAAGCTTTGTTTCTTAAAGTTCTGTATCGTGAGCCCCGAAAATTCACTTGTTTCACCCTTTCAACCTGTTTTAAAAGGTTGTTTGATATTTTCAAAACCTGCTCTTAACTTTTTGGTGCTAAAAATAATATAGAAAAGTCAATAAACTTACTGGCTGTTAACCTATCACCAGCCACGTCTTCGGCATCTTTGATGCTTATACAGTATCTCACAAAAGTGAGTACATCCCTCACATTTTTGTAAATATTTTATTATAACTTATCATAGGACAACACTGAAGATATGACACTTTGATACAATGTAAAGTAGTCAGTGTACAGCTCGTATAACAGTATAAATTTGGTGTGCCCTCTAAATAACTCAACACACAGCCATTAATGTCTAAACCGCTGGCAAGAAAATTGAGTATACTTTCGGCTCTTCTTTTATCTCCCTCATAGATTGAAGTTAAAAACTTCACTATTGGAGGACACAGCCATGTCATGTCACAGGTACAGTATCTCACAAAAGTGAATACACCTCTCACATTTTTGTAAATATTTTATTACATCTTTTCATGGGACAACCCCAAAGTACCTCTAAGTGAAAATGGCCAAATTGTGTCCAATTAGCCATTTTCCCTCCCCATTGTCATGTGATTCACTAGTGTTACAAGGTCTCAGGTGTGAATGTGTGAATGGGGAGCAGGTGTTCTAAATTTGGTATTATCACTGTCACACTCTCTCATACTACTACTACTCATACTAGCCACTGGAAGTTCAACATGGCACCTCTTGGCAAAGAACTCTCTGAGGATCTGAAAAAAAGATTTAGTACTGTACATGAAGATGACCTAGGCTATAAGAAGATTGCCAACACCCTAAAACTGAGCTGCAGCATTATGGCCAAGACCATACAGTGGTTTAACGTTAGCAAGACAGGTTCCACTCAGAACTGGCCTCGCCATGGTCGGCCAAAGAAGTTGAGTGCACGTGCTCAGCGTCATATCAAAAGGTTGTCTTTTCAAAATAGATGTATGAGTGCTGCCAGCATTGCTGCACAGGTTAAAGAGGTGTGGGGCGGTCAACCTGTCAGTGATCAGACCATACGCCACACACTGCATCAAATTGGACTGCATGGCCTGTCCTAGAAGGAAGCATCTTCTAAAGATGATGGACAAGAAAGCCTGCAAACAGTTTGCTGAAGACAGGCAGACTAAGAACATGGATTACTGGAGCCATGTCTTGTGCTCTGATGAGACCAAGGTAAACTTACTTGGATCAGATGGTATCAAGCGTGTGTGGTGGCAACAAGGCGAGGAGTGCAAAGGCAAGTGTGTCTTGCCTACAGTCAAGCATGGTGGTGGGAGTGTCACGGTTTGGGGCTGCATGAGTGCTGACTGCTGTTGGGAGCTACAGTTCATTGAGGGAACTATGAATGCCAACATGTACTGTGAAATACTGAAACAAAGCATGATCCCCTCCCTTTGGAAACTGGGTTGCAGTGCAGTATCCAACATGATAACGACCCTAAGCATACCTCCAAGACGTCCACTGCTTTGCTAAAGAAATGTCTCCAGACATAAACCCTATTGAGCATTATGAAGCATCCTCAAAGGAATCTGGAGGAGCGCAAGGTCTCCAACATCCACCAGCTCGCAGATGTCAACATGGAGGAGTGGAAACGATTCCAGTGGCAATCTGTGAAGCTCTAGTGAACTCCATGCCCAGAAGAGTTAAGGCAGTGCTTGAAAATAATGGTGGCCAAACAAAATATTGACACTTTGGGCACAATTTGACCATTTCACTTAGGGGTGTACTCACTTAGACTTTAATGGCTGTGTTTTGAGTAATTTAGAGGGCACACCAAATTTACACTGTTATACAAGCTGTACACTGACTACTTTACATTGGGTCAAAGTGTCATATCTTCAGTATTGTCCCATGAAAAGTTATAATAAAATATTTACAAAAATGTGAGGGGTGTACTCACTTTTGTGAGATACTGTACCTATGACATGGCTGTGACATCCAATAGTGAAGTTTTTATCTGTAATCTATGAGGGAGATGAAAAGCGCCAGCACACATAGGACGTCATCTGGGGATGATGTGGGGATTGTAGTGACGTCTTTGTAAGCAAGGATATGACATTTCTGCTGCAGTTGAATATTGCAGTCATGCAACTGGAAGTAGTTGGGTTCAACAGGTGGATACTGAGATGGGTTACTAAAGCTTGCCCCCTGAGGATTTTTTAATTTTTTTGATATTATGTTTTCTTTCCATTCTTCTAAGAGCCATAACTGTTTTTTCTGTCCAATCGTTTTTTCCAAGCTGAGTTTTGGTTTTGAGCAACATCATTTATTTTGCCACATAATGTACTAAAAAAAAGGGGAACAAATAGTGAAAAAAACATTCTTCCATTGTCCTATTAATACCTGTTTTTACCACTGTAAAACTGACT
>VIAB01026833.1:23318-38234 GCA_009801035.1 Oophaga pumilio
TCTGAACCCCCTGGTCTTATCTGTCTACGCATTGCATCATGTATATTTGTTCTATTTTTTGTTCCCTCTCATATGACATGATCTCTGTTCTTATCTGTCTATGTATTGCATCTTACATATTTGATCAATTTTCTGTTTCCTCCCATATGACATGACCTCTGGTTTCCTTCCCCTTTAGTCCAGTGCCTCCCTATTACGCCATCCCATTAGGCTATATTATTAATTTCTTTATTTATTCTCATTTATCCTTATTTTTATTTACTTCCCTACCCATTTTTTCTTTTTTTACTTTACCATTTATTCCTATTAACCCAATTGTCCTCAGTCTCACTCATGGACATTTTCCTCTATATTATCTATTTTGAGATCCACTGGTTATTTTCATAGTGGTCCACCAGATATTACTGTTTACACATAAGCCACATTCCCAGCGTTTCTCCCTCTCCCTTTCTATTCAGCACCTGCGCACTAACTGCCTATGACTGGTCCTTTCATTTAACATGCCCCTGTGTTATCGGCGCCTGCGCAATGCACAAACCGAGTGACGTAACGTCACTTCCGGTTTCGGGCGCTCACTTCCGGTTTGAGCGCTATAAGAAACCGAGACCGCACTACCTTATAGCACCTCCAGACAAGGCAAGGCTCGGGAGCGCTGCCTATTTCAAGCGGTTCATCAGCAGGTATTTTGCTAATATTTATTCCACAATCTTTGGCCGATTATCTAGTATAATACTGATTCACTCATAAGGACTATTGTTCCTCACAGCGCAGCTGAATACCTTCCTCCTTACTGAGCTCTCCCCTATTATTAACTCCATCAGCACTTCTATTGGAGGTAATTTTCCCTATATCTTACCCTTAAGTTTATCACATATACATTATTCATGTGGACTATTACTTCCTACAGCACTGTTGATTCCTGACAACTTCATCTACACACTGAGGTATATTTATAGTGGATATTTATCCCTACCAGTGTTTCACAAAAGGTAACTGTGTCCAAACCAAGGGACTTTATGGGACTATTATCACATTGTGTTCCATTTTACTGTGCCCTCTTATTATTTATATCCTTTTTTCACTTTATATTAGGATATCTAATTGGTCCTTACTTCTCTATTGCGTTCTATGCTTGGCACTGGACTATCACTAAGGTAATCATTATATACACAATGTTTATGCATACCTCTATTCCGTCTATGAACTCCTTGGTCCTGTTGATTTATGCTGTGCTACAGCAATGTTTGCTTGGAAACACCATATTTTTGTATATTGACCATTTATCTGTATATATTTGTACATAATTTTCTTTGGGAACTTGAATTATTGTATTTTTCTTATGTATGCCACAATGTATGGAATATTTTTTATTTACACTCGTTTTTGTCTTTACAGCGTTATTTGACAAAGGCCCTGGTTGGGCCGAAACGTTATATATCGCTTTTTTTCTGTCCTTTAATGTTGCCTAATTTGTTAATAAAAATATATATTATTCAGCATTTCAAAACATCATCTTAGAGTGCGGTGTTCTCCTTTATACTATTAGGGATCTTCTGGTCCATTACACCTGCACCTACCCCATTTGTTAGTTGTGTGCACGCCCACTTCTACTCCATAATGCCCTGTAATTAATCCATTGTTGCTCAAAACCATGCAAAAGATACATTCTGCCTGGTTGTATAGTTTCCAGAAGAAGTGCGTAGGCTTGTGCAGATTGGTCAATGGCACTCCTGTCTCTTTCCCTTGAGTAGGCTGCTTCTAAATAAAATGAGGCTTGAACATGTTCCTGACATGGGTTTCAAGCCTGACAGACTGACCACAATACAGTCCCTCGCTTGCATACACTGTAGTCAGAATTTAATTCTAATGCTTTTGGTGTCTGGTAGAGTCCAATTTACTGGCATTGATCACACAGCTCCCCCAACTCCTGTATTGGGCTGGGATCACACATGCGAGGAATACAGCCGAGTCTTGCATTTTAATATCCAGCACTGCCGCCGGCCTCGGGAGTGGAGCGTGCTGCCGCATAGCAAGACATGGAGCCGCACGCTCCACTCCCGAGGTCGGCAGCAGTGCAGGGTATTAACATGCGAGACTCGGCCGTATTCCTCACATGTGTGATCCCGGCCTTATATTCTCCTTACAGTGGTTTTATCCGCTATGACAGTGGCTCCATTGTGATCTGGTGGCCAAAATGAACTGTGGAGCTCACAAGACTCATGTTTCACAGTACCTGTTGGGGGGTGGGACCTCCCAAATATAGGAGTGAAAGCTCTCCCAAATGTATGATACAGGGCCACCTGAGGGTCCTTCCCAAACTCAGATTTCACAGCATCTGCTGGCCCTCTGAAAATGTCAAGTGAGGGCCGCATAATGACATGGCTGTGGACATGGTGGTTGTGGCAGGTGAAGCCCAAAATTCAAGTGGGCATGTTTTAGCTGGCATTCTAAAGTGATGGGGAATATGTATTCCACTATCTAGCTAACAATTTGGAATGAGGGAGGGACCTCCCAAATGTAGTAGTGAGAGCCCTCACAAATGTAAAAGGAAAAAATAAAGCCAAAATGCTCCATGTGAACATATGCTAAAGTGAAGGTATAATTTTTTATTTTTATGTTGTGTTATATACATGTAATTATGAAGGTAAAAAGTTTCCCAGCATTTTTACCCTTTAAAAAAAATGTAGGTTTGCTTTGGAAGGTCTTTTTATAAGTAAATAAAACTGCTGCAATAATCAACAACATTATTCCCAGATGCCATATGTGAGTCAGAAAAGCATGCAGGCATCTTCTCCATGCTATTCCATTTATTTTTAACTCTTTCCCATCCATTTCAGCTTTGTTCTCAGGCCCCCAGACCTGTTTGTTGGGTCTAGCAGACAAATATTCGGCTTTCCCATTGACTTGCATTGCATTCGTTATTCGGTATGAATACACGGATATTAGAAATTATTTGTGACAATTTTCTGGAGTTCGAATATTTCACTATTCGCTCATCACTAATTATATTACATTAGCTCTGAAGTCTGGATGGATCTCACAATTTCTATGCTAAATTCATAATTTTTACTCTAAGCCGCTGCCACCTGTTCATTTTAACTCTGCTGTATGTACTTATTAGCCGTAAATTAATATTAGTAGCAGATTTTAATACATGAATAACATTCTGCATTAAAGCAAAAGATTAATACTGATTAATGTAACAGTGATTGCTTCATTAACATTTTCTTTTGACCATTTGACTTGACTTAATTATTGCAGACGATGCAGGTGAATCTTAACATGCTGTCAAACATGCTTAACATCATTTACCTCATCAACATAATTTGACAACCCTAATAAAATGAGTTATAGGAGTGAATAATAGCCGGCCCAACCCTCTTTAGTATTGTTATTCTCTAGATTCAGTCATTGTGAAAAAGTGTCTGGTGCGGTTCCCATGCCACTGGTTTATCTGCTGAATGGGAAGTCACAGGGATTATTTCATTGTTTTGTAACATTACAGGTGCACAGCAATTTTCCTGAGAATATAAACTTTCAAATCTAAAGCTTAGGAATGCAACTCGGCCTTTGTTCTCCAAACAAAGATAACAAAGTGTCACCACTAGAGGGGTGCACATTAACACATTACGCAGCAGAGGAAAGCATCTGTCCTGTCTCCATCCATTAATGCTGTATTTAGACAAGCTTAACTGCAATATAAGACACATACATGTTTATAAAGTAGCTACAGAATTCATTTAACATTTAATTAAATAATACCAGGATAAGTAATCATCTGAAATCACTACTGAGACAAGAGACATGTACTAATGCTCACAGTCATCACATGGAAGAATTATTACACACTAACAACACACACAAAATTATGTATAAGTTTTTTTTAAATTCTTACTGTGACTTAAAAGGGGTTGTCCACATTTGGGGTTCAAATCTTCAGTTACTGCAAGCTGTCATGATTCTCTGATGCCACCGAAAATGTGCAATCATGTGACTGCAAGTATGAAGTTAGCATGTTTCTGGCTTCATTCCGACTAGGCACATCCGACTTCGCTCAATTCACTTGTATTGAGAGAGGCCACGCCTATCTATTCACCACATGACCACATCTGCGAATCACATACTTGTGGTCACGATCCCGCCCACTCCCAGCGGCACTGGAGATTCCCCACCGTTTGCGCTTTGAGGATTCACAAGTCTGCAGTCACTGTAGACTTGAACTCCAGGCCTGTACAACCATTTAAGAGAGCCAGAAAGTGAAAATAGAAATAAACCTGTAAAGAAGACATTCACAATTCAGTGCTCACGATTACAGTTAGGCTACTTTCACACATCAGTTTTTTTGTGTCAGGCATAATCCGTCGTATGCCTGATAGGACGGATCCGGCACTGATTTTGAAAAAACTGATGCAACCGATCAGTTTTCTTGCCGGATCCGACCTGACCTTTTCAACCCGGATAAATAAATTTTCTATGTGGAAAATGCAGGTACGCATAGAGAGAGAGAGAGAGAGAGAGAGAGACCTTAGTTTCCAGAATCCGGATCAGTCTTTTGATGGATTTCACAAAAGACTGGTCCGGTTCCATAGACTTGTATTATTTCCGGCCGCCTGATGCGCCGATTCAGGCACTATCAGGCGGCTCCAGAAAAAAAAAAACGTTGCAGTCAGCGTTTTGTCCGGCCGGCGGAATGTACATTTCCGCTGGATCCGGCCAAAAACAGATGCAACGCAATGACATCAGGCGCGATCCGGCGCTAATGAAAGTCAATGCCAAAAAAACGCATCCGGTACCGGATCCGTTTTTTTAAAAACACGCCGGATCGCGCCTTACGTCAAAAAACTGATGTGTGAAAGCAGCCTTAGTGTGAATCGCTTCATATGTCCCATTCCATCATCCACAGCAGAGGTCAGTGCCTCTGCACAGGAGAAGCAGTTTCCCAGATGTCTACTTTACGTTTGCAGCATTTTTCAAACTTCACTTTATTTTGTTAGAATGTTAGAGGGGCTAAAAGCTTAGCAGCAATTTCTATTTTTTTTATACAAAATTTACAAAACCTATATCTTTTAGGGACCTATTCAGATTGAAAAGGACTTTGTGGGGCCTATATTTTGGACACTTCCCAAAGTGATACCATTTTAAAAACCACACCCCTCAAATACTTAAAAACTGCTGTCGAGAAATTTTTTAACCCTTCAGGTGCTACACAGGAATTAATGCAAAGTGGAATGAAAAAAATTTAAATAAATAAAATTAAAATGTTATATCTAAAATGTTGTTTTAGCCCCAACTGTGGTCAGAAACCTCTGTTTGGACAAATGGCCGGTTTCAGAAGGAAAGGAGAACTATTTGAATTTTGGAATAGAAATTTAACTGAAATTTATTGCAGGCAGCATGTCACATTTATAGGGCCCCTAAAGTGCCTAAACAGCAAAAACCCCCAAGAAGTGACCCCATTTTGGAAACTACATCCCTCAATGATTTTATCCTTAGGCGTGACAAGCATTTTGAACAAATATTACACAAAATTTGATAACAATAGAGCGTCATTGAAAATTTTCATTTGTTTTACAAAAATCTTGCATTAGCCCCACATTTTTCACTTTTACAAGGAATAGAATGAAATAACAGATCACACAATTTGTTACTTAGTTTCTTCTGAGTGCACGGATACCCCACATATGGTTAGAAACTTCTACTTGGACAAACAGCAGGGCTCACAAAGTGAAGGAGCACCATTTGATTTTTAGAACACAAATTTAGCTGAAATAGACTGCGGGTGCCATGTCTCATTTGCAGAGCCACTGATGTGCCTAAACAGCAGAAACCCTCAAATTACCCAATTTTGGAAACTGCACCCCGCAAAGATTTTAGACAGCGATATAGTGAGCATTTTGAATTCACAGGTATTACACAGAATTAGGTCAGCATATTGAAAATTTTTCATTTCTTTCACTAAAATGTTGTTTTAGCCTCAAATATTTCAGTATTGCAAGAGGTAACATGGAGACGTGGACCAGACAGTTTGTTACCCAATTTCTTCTGAGCATAATGATAGCCAACATATTTATTATGTTGGACATACGAAAGGGCTCGGAGTGGAAGAAGCGACTTTTGGCATTTGGAATGTAAATTTGGCTGGAGTAGATTGCAAACACCATGTCTAATTTGCACAGCCCCTGAGGTACCGAAACAGCAGAAATCCCCACAAGTGACCCCCTTTTTGAAAGCATACCATTCAAGAAATTCATGTAGGGCTGTGTTCAGCTTGCTGGTCCCAGGCAGGGCTGTCACTAGGAATTTCGGGGCCCTTTACTGGCAAAATTTTAGGGGGCCCCTTGAGAGTCTGCCCAGGTTCCACCCCAACCCTGCCTTCACCCCCTGAACTGTCCACAGTCTCCCTGCCCTCTTTTGGAAAAACTCCACTTCTGCACCACATCCTCACCAATCACACATTTACAGTTCACATCACCACATACATAACCAGCAGCTTTTGTTTTGGCAAAAAGATTGTTTAATCTGCCACTATGACAAGGTAGACTCTTTTGGCCAGGCCCTACTCTACTGTAACTTACTAAACATTTGTTAAAATATCCAATACAATTTAGGTATATCTTTATTCATTTTTCAATTTTTTAAAATGACCAGTAATATCACAAACAAGAAATAAATAACGCCACACCATGACCAGACCACATGTTACCACCACATGGTGACCAAAAAAACTGCATACAAGGAACCAATATCGCCACACTGTGTCCAGACCACATATTACCACCGCAGTGACCGAATAATAGCACATACAAGGAACAAATACCACCACACCATGACCGGACCACAATTTACAACCATAGTGACCAAATAATACTACATAGAAGGAATTAATACCAGCACACCATGACCAGATCCCATATTACCACAACATAGTGACCGAATACTACAATACTGGTCATTAATAAAAAAAAAATACTAATATCACCATAAGTGCCATTATACACAGGAAATCTGTACTTTGTTAACAGTGTCCATGTACAGGTAATACAGTGATCACCAGTGACATTACACTGTGTGCAGAATTATTAGGCAAATTGTATTTGAGAGGATTCTTTTTATTATTGAACAACAACTATGTTCTCAATCAACCCAAAAGACTCATAAATATCAAAGCTTAACATTTTTGGAAGTTGGAATGGTCTTTTTTTCAGATTTGGCTATCTTAGGAGGATATCTGTTTGTGCAGGTAACTATTACTGTGCAGAATTATTAGGCAACTTAATAAAAAACAAATATATACCCATCTCATTGTTTATTTTCACCACGTAAACCAATATAACAACACAAAATTTAGAAATAAACATTTCTGATATTCAAAAACAAAAAAATCAGTGACCAACATAGCCACCTTTCTTTACGATGACACTCAAAAGCCTTCCATCCATAGATTCTGTCAGTTGCTTGATCTGTATACGATCAACATTGCGTGCAGCAGCCACCACAGCCTCCCAGACACTGTTCCAAGAGGTGTACTGTTTTCCCTCCCTGTAGATCTCACATTTTATGAGGGACCACAGGTTCTCTATGGGGTTCAGATCAGGTGAACAAGGGGGCCATGTCATTATTTTTTCTTCTTTTTGACCTTTACTGGCCAGCCACGCTGTGGAGTATTTGGATGCATGTGATGGAGCATTGTCCTGCATGAAAATCATATTTTTCTTGACCCATACCGACTTCTTCCTGTACCACTGCTTGAAGAAGGTGTCTTCCAGAAACTGGCAGGAGGTCTGGGAGTTGAGCTTCACTCCATCCTCAACCCAAAAATGTCCCACAAGTTCATCTTTGATGATACCAGCCCATACCAGTACCCCACCTCCACCTTGCTGGCGTCTGAGTCAGAGTGGAGCTCTCTGCCCTTTACTGATCCAGCCTCGGGCTCATCAATCTGGCCCATCAAGACTCACTCTCTTTTCATCAGTACATAAAACCTCAGAAAAATCAGTCTTAAGATAAAACGTCAAGACAGGGCCAATAAATATCTTATGTTTCTTGTTCAAAGGTGGCCGTTTTTCAGCCTTCTTTACTTTGGCCATATCCCTGAGTATGGCACACCTTGTGCTTTTTGATACTCCAGTAACGTTGCAGCTCTGAAATATGGCAAAACTGGTAGCAAATGGTATCTTGGCAGCTTCAAGCTTGATTTTCCTCAATTCATGGGCAGTTATTTTGCGCCTTTTTTATCAACACGCTTCTTGCGACCCTTATGGCTATTTGCCATGAAACGCTTGATTGTTCGGTGATCACGCTTCAAAGTTTGGCAATTTCAAGACTGCTGCATCCCTCTGCAAGACATCTCACAATTTTGACTTTTCAGAGTCCGTCAAATCTCTCTTCTGACCCATTTTTCCAAAGGAAAGGAAGTTGCCTAATAATTAAGCACACCTTATATAGGGTGTTGACGTCATTAGACCACACCCCTCCCCATTAGAGGGATGCAAATCACCTGATTTACATAATTGGCAGTTGGCTTTCAAGCCTATACAGCTTGGACAATACAGCTAGGACAACATGTATAAAAAGGATGATGTGATCAAAATACTCATTTGCTTAATAATTCTGCACACAGTGTATACACATGAACTCTGTATATAGTGTCAGTGTACAGGTAATACAGTGATCATCGGTGACATTATACATAGGAGCTCTGTATATAGTGTCAGTGTACAGGTAATACAGTGATCACCAGTGACATTATACATAGGAGCTCTGTATACAGTGTATAGTGTCAGTGTACAGATAACACACTGACTCACCGGTGACCTTGCTAGTTGAAGTCCTTCATCTTCACTTTACATCTTCATCCAGCGCACACCACCATCACTTCTTCCAGGACTTGTCTCTGCAGAAAATAATACAGTTATCTAAAGCACATTCTCCAATTTTTCCCCAACCTCTACACTATGCCAGATGATGAAAAAAAGCGACGGTGTTGCCTTGCACAGTAACAGGACATCTCCTCCCCACACTGAAAACAGTATCCTCAAAAATAATATCCTTTAATTAGCCCCTACAGTAATAATTTCCCACATTCTGGACCCCACGTGTCCTCCCATTCTGCCTCATGTCTCTCCATACTTCCCCCATGTCTCTCCATATTGCCTCAATAGTGATCCATAATAGTATAATATACCCCATAGTCATATATAGTTGTGCTCAAAAGTTTACACACCCCCACAGCATTTTTGCTTTCTTGGCCTTTTTTCAGAGAATATGAATGATAACAAAAACTTTTTCTCCACTCATGGTTAGTGGTTGGGTGAAGCCATTTATTGTCAAACTACTGTGTTTTCTCTTTTTAAATCATAATAAATCCAGCATATGACAGTGACGTCATATGTTGGAGACGCGCGCTGACATCAGGTGCCGGCCTGTAATTGGCTGGCGGCTGTTAACTGTTGCCGTGTGAGTGGAATCTCATGCACAGCAACAGATTTTAACTGATCGTGCATTGGAGGGCCCTGCTGCACGGGCCCGGTGAGCAGAACAGAGGGGGCCCTCTCTGCTCATCGGGCCCCATACACCAGTAAGGGCAGTAATGCCCTGATAGCGACCCTGGTCCCAGGGGTGTGATTTAATTTTTTAACTACGGATTCCTTGTTTGTCTTAGGAAACCACGCTATTTAAAAAACTATGCCCATTTAAAAAAAAAAAAACATTAATTTTTGCCAGCCAAACCCATTTCAATGTACACTTTCCTCAGCCACTAAATACAAGTAATGGTAGCTAAAAGTAAAGAGACTTTACCCTTCTTACCCTACCTCATTGCCTCATGTCCAGTACACATTACCCCAGTCACTTCTCAGTATTGTGGATATTTTTAACATGTTTTCTGCAAGTTTTGTAAATTAGCAATAAGGGAACCCTGCTCAAATTGGAAAGGATGACTATCTGTCCATCTGTCACCTCAACTGTCTGCTATAAGTAATCTCTGGCCTCAGCAGCAAATATGGTAAAAATAATGTGGCGCCCCTGAGAGTTCAGTCGCCACAGAGGTACTGCATCTCAGCCAGAGATGTGGTATTTCAACTTTCAGTTAAGGTGGAGACACTACACCTGGCTCTGGCAACACTGCATCCATCAAACACACTAGATGAGTTCATCTAGCAAGCCTGCAGCTAGCAAAGGGTGTTAGAGGTTGGGTGGAGCTTGTGGGTCAGAGCAGGAGTTAGAGGGAAGTGTGCGGACAGTCTTCCCTTCGGGGAGGAACAAGATAGACACTCAGAAGCAGCTCTCCCATAGGGGAGAGGGGGAAGAGATACAACCATGCAGCAGGCTCCAGTCCTGAGGAGCTGCTCACGGAGAGAAGGAAAGAAGGAAAGGTCCCTGGAAGGGAAAAGGGACTCTCAGAGGCACGGCAGAGCAAGAGGCTACCCGTGGGGCTAGTCCTAGGACTGGCGGATGCCAGCTGGGAGAATCCAGGTCGCAGAAGGGACTCTGCCCCTAGCCTAGGGGAGAACTTTATGACTCAGCTAGCAAGCCGACAGCTGTGATAACTTTAGGGATCACAGCCACAACCGCAAGTATCTTCTCCGGGAAGGAAAGCTATATAGAATCAAGGAAACGCAAAGAGAGAACGTTGTCCTGGAGGAAACGCAGCGTCTAGACTGGGACACTGCTTAGCGAGGTGCTGAAAGAAAGGAAGGAGTGGGAATCAGCACAGTGAGATGGCCAGGGAAGGCATATACTGACAGGGAGCTTTGGACTAGTGTTCTCCATCCACCTGGGAGTTGGCTGGACTCCTCACCTGGAGGGCGTGGCACCAAGCGGGCACCTGTTCTGTGCACACCTGAACTGTGAGTAAAGCCTTGGAAACTGCATCTGACTGTGTCCTTTCAGTTTTCTTCCGGCGTCACACACTCCACTCTGCTACATCTCTTAGCACCATTACCATCTATTACATCTTCCTGCCCTGGGACAACATTGCCTCACCTGTGGGAGGCTTTACCAACTCTGCTGCATCTCACCATCTGTCCCAGAGGATCTGCACCGCAGCGCTGGTCACCTCTGACCAGAAACCACAGGTGGCGTCACGAATACTATACTACAAACTCTAACATCCTCTGTAAATATTCCCCTTTTATTGGACGCCCAGGGCCACGGACCGGATCACTGCTGCCGTGACACATCCCTTTAAGACACCGGCCCGGTACCGAATATCCCACTGCCCTGGCGGGCGATCCAATAACATCCCATAATGACCAAACTACATATTGCCTTCACATAGTGACCAAATAATACCATATACATGGGAAAAATGTTGCCACATCATGACGAGACCAGATATTATCTCCACATAGTAAATGAATAACACCACATACTAGGGACAAATACCGCTACATCCCGTCTGGACCACAAATTACCACCACACAGTAACCAAATACTGCAGTAATGATCATTAACACAAAAAAACACAATACTATTAACACTAATATTACCATAAGTGCCATTATGCACAGAAGCTCTGTATATAGTGTGCAGGGTATAGTGTACAGGTAATACAGTGACTGACCAGTGACATTATATACATGAACTTTGTATATAGTGTATAATGTACAGGGATCACCAGAGATATTATATACATAAGATCTGTATATAGTGTCAATGTACAGGTAATACAGGGATCACCAGTGACATTATATACAGAAGCTCAGTATATAGTGTTAGTGTACAGATAATACAGGGATCACCACTGCTATTATGCACAGGTGTTCTGTAGATATTATAAAGTGCATAGTGTAAGTGTACAGGTAACATATCGACTTACCGGTGATGTCTGTAGTTGAAGCAATTCATCTTCATTCAATGCTGACCGCCATCACTTCTTACAGCCAAGACTTGCCCCTACAGAAAAAAAAACAATCTAAAACCTTATCGCTTCTAGAGCACATTCCCCACTTTTTCCCCGACTTCTATATTTTATTACTTGAATAATAAAATTGACATAGTGCCACCCTGCACAGTAAGAGGACCTCACATCATTGAAAAAATAGCCTAAAAAATAAAACATATCACAGCATGTAACATCACTGCCAGCATTCCAGGATGGTTTCCCATCCCTCACAAATCAGGGACACCGACTTACTCACCACTCCAGGCCATGCAGTGTGTTCTCTGTGTACTGTAATCTCTGTGTCCTCTGCTGGCTGTGCATACTTCCTGGCTGCATGCTTATGGTGGCTGCACCTGCGCTTCCTGATTCTTAAAGAAACAGTGTGCATATTCCTAATGTGTCCCCAGCCTATTGTTGAGAGGCACTAGGTAACTAAAGCACCTCCACCTGTTGGGAGGTGCCTGAGCAACATTCTCTTTCTGAGTGTTTGTGCAACTGCTGAGTTGCTAGGTCCTCTCCTGTTTCTGCCACCCTGAACCCGATCTTTCCTCTGTCACCCTGGGGGCTGAGTACCTAGGTCCAAATCCTGTACCTGTGTCTGTCCTTTTTTTGAATTACAACATATCACTGAACCTGTTTGTATCCAAGTCTGCATCTTTCCCTAAACCCTGCAGCATCTGAGCCAGCACCTATCCCTAAAACCTGCAGCGCCTGAGCCAGCACCTATCCCTAAAGCCTGCAGCATCTGAGCCTACTCCTATCCCTAAAACCTGCAGCGTCTGAGCCTGCTCCTATCCCTAAAATCTGCAGCATCTGAGCCTGCTCCTATCCCTAAAACCTGCAGCATCTCAGCCTGCTCCTATCCCTAAAACCTGCATTGTCTGAACCTGCTCCTATCCCTAAAACATGCATCGTCTGAGCCTGCTCCTATCCCTAAAACCTGCAGCGTCTGAGCCTGCTCCTATCCCTAAAACCTGCAGCATCTGAGCCTGCTCCTATCCCTAAAATGTTGTCACTGTGCAACATTAGTGTTTAGTGAGTACACTTGCTACTTCATTGTAAGTATCCTGTGTGAACTTGTCCCAGTCTGTCTTGTCCATACCTATCCTTATATGTGTCCTGTGTGAACCTCACCCTGTCTACTCTTTGTGAAGAGAGTCCTGTCTTGCCTGTCCACATCTGCAGTTCCCTGCCTGTATTTTTCTGTGGTCCAGTAACCAGTTGCCAGAGACCCAGTTCTTCCTGTAGCTGCTCCTGCCCATCCTGTCTGAACGGGTTCCTACACCTGCCTGCCTATATAGCAGTCATGTCCGCCAGCATCTTCATAGCTCATTGAGGGCTCAGCTGCTGTCTGACCAAGGTCAGTCCTGGTGCAGCACTTGGTCACGCCTCCTCTGCCTTTTCTCAGATCACAGCACCATCAGTTGAGGTGCAATCGGGGTAAGTCTTGGGGGGGACCCCTCCAGGCTCTCTTTGGTCTGTAACTGCAATCCACCCTCATGCTAACCATTTTTGGTGCAAACTTAAAACAGCAGTAATATCCATTAATTAGCCCCAATTCTTATAATGTCCTCCATCCTGGCCCCTTTCTTTAATAATGTCTTCCAGCCTGGCCATTTCCTTTAATAATGACCTCCATCCTAATCCCTTACGTTACTAATGTCCTCCATCCTGGCACTTTTCTGTAATAATGTCCTCCATTCTGGCACCTTTCCGTAATAAAATCCTCCATCATGGGCCCCAATGTACTTCATCCGATTCCCGGGCCCCACATCATGTCTCCATCCTCCCAGACCCCACATCATGCCTCCATCCTACCAGGCTCCACAACATGTATCTTCCTGAACCAACTGAATTCCCTCACTGGTTAAATCCATAAGTGATTCACAGAACTTTTTAAAATGTGGGTGTGTGAACGAAAATTATGTTTTCGCTGCTAAAATAATTTTTTTGTCTCAAATTTGTTATTTTCACAATGATTAATAATAGAAAATGGACCCCATAATTGCTTACGCAATTTCTCCTGAACTCAATAATACACGTATGTGATCAAAAACTGCCGTTTGAGGACATGGCAGTATATGAGTTGCTGCTATCATATGGGGTTCTATTACTGCACTTGCTGTTTAGCATAATAACAGTGCCCCTCTTACTGCCCCACATAATAATGCCCACCACTGTGCCCCAATATAATGCACCTTATAAAGTCAAATGTGCCCCTTGCAAAGTAAAATGGCTACTTTTTGCCCTCTAGATGGTAAAATTTCCCCCTAGAAAATATTAATACCCTGTACAGGTTCCCTAGAAAACCGTGTCCACATTTTGCCCCATGTACACCTTTGATGGTCATAGTACCCTGTGTGCCCTGTAACAACCCTGCAGGCATCACTGCATGGCCTCCCATCCCCACCTGCCTTACACACCAACTTGCTCACTACTCCATGCCATGCTGTGAGTTCTGTCTTCTGCCGGCTCCATGCTGTGTAACTCATGTCTCCTGCCTGCTCTTTGCATACTCCCTGGCTGTGTGCATAGGGGGGGCGGTGCCAGCACTTTCTGGTTCTTATAGAGTCAGTGTGCACCTTCCTAAGGTGTCCCCAGCCAATTGCCAAGAGGCCTCAGGTACTTAAGGTATTCCCACCCATAGGGGAGTGCCTGAGCAATATTCTCCCTCAGTCAGTGTCTTGCTGCTGAGCTGCCAGGTCCTGTCCTGTCTTCCGCCTTCTCTGAGGGCTGCATACCCACACCTGTTTCTGTGCTCTGTGTGTTTCCTGTTCTGCCCTCCAGGAGGCTGCATATCCTTGTCTGTGTCCTAGTTCCTGTACCTTATCCCGTGCTTGACCTTGTCTGTACTCAGTCCTATTTCTGTGTCCGTTGTATCCCAGTCTGTGGTCTTTCCTTCCCTGCTCTATGAGTCCTTGTGTTTTCTTCTGCTCTGCGCTTGCTCCGCATACCTGCGGTTCTGCTCTGCGCTTGCTCTGCATACCTGCGTGTTATGTTACGGTAACTGAGGAGTGCAGGAAAAAAAGGCA